>JALLOT010002177.1:0-16384 GCA_036939595.1 Thalassiosira livingstoniorum | reverse complement strand
ATAAACTTTGATTCAACAATACTAGTATTGACATACATCAAATACTAGCTTATTCCATTCCCAAAACTATGCAGTAAATCTTCTAGAACCATGTTATAAATTACTTGCACTAGTTGGTACCCCATCAAAAACACTCTTGAGTCAGGAGTACCTGGAATATTTTTTGCTTGATTTGTTTCTAGTTCAGCATGTCAACAAACCTCCTTTCTCTTTTGTGATAGGCCTACACACAACTCTAGAATTTGACATTGCAGAATTTCCTCACAGATAATAGCTGTATTATTGCTTTTTTCCAACACTATTGAAGGTCAAGCAGAGTTGATATTGACCCATGATGTTTCCAGAAATCACATAGATCCATGGTTTGAAATTCACTTCCTTGGTGACTTTTTTCCATCCCTCTTGGTGATGGATATCCTTTCTTTCATACAACCCTTATTTGTAATTTCTGCAAGAGCTTTAAGACACTCTGCTATACAAAGATGTTCATTTTAATGATTCAATCAATCTGTTAGTAATGGTATAATCACTTTTATTTTCCTATATTTAAAATTAAGAACATTGGCAAGGTTGTTCCAGAATTTAGTTTTTGATCAGCATCTTTTGCAGAATATTAAATCAACAAAAATGAGGGGTGGTTCATCATGTTTCCATAGACATCAATTTGAGATTTATCATACAAGATTTAAATTGGAAGTGGTAAATCATCAGATCCCTCTTCAAAAAAATCTGGATTTCTCTTGCCCATGCCTTTCTGGTATGAATGCCATCCAAATCATTTTTGTCATCTGTGTTGACAGCTTCTGAATTCCCCAGTAAAGTAATTATAGCAATTCAATAGATTTTCCTCATGCATCAAATCTTTATCATTTGTATGGTAGTATATTTTTTCTTATGATTAAGGTGGTCTACAAGCAAAACACTGGAACATTAGCTGAAACTTACCTTCTTACCAGTTTAACATCTCTGAAATGAGGACAGTGACTTTGTAGGCAATTTTTTCTCTCAATTGTTCATATTAAGGTACTTTGATTTGAGAATAGCCCAAAGTATGTGTTATGGATGTGCATCATTTTCAAGGGATCTACTAGTGCTATTTCCTCACCAGTGGATACTGCCAATTCCTATTTAAGACAGTTCAGAGCCAATAAGGCACCAAATTGGCCTCAATTTGTTGTCAGGTAAATAGGACTTCTACACACCGTTGGAAAGCTCTTTTCAAGGGCTTTCCAACAATGTGTGTTACTGAAGAATGTTTTGAGGTAATAAAAAGTTATGCCTTCACATAGATTTGGTCTCTTTTACTAGTTGAAGGGCCAGAAATCTACAAAAATCTTGACATCCCAAGTCAATATCTTTCTGTTTACATAATTGTTTTTGTTAAATCAGTTTGTTTGAAAATTAAAAATAAATATAATTGTAACATTTTTCTTTAAAATTTAATTTGATTAAAGACAAAAGGTAATGCAAAGTTTCAAAAAAATATTTTTTATTTCCCATCATGCATCAAAAAAAATCTTTTGAGCATTGACAAAAACGTGAAATATGGACAGACGGCTAGAATGGTGCCTTATTGGCTCTGAACTGTCTTATTTATCAGCTGAGTTTCCTGATCTGGATTCTACCTTGGAGAAATGGTAGTTGGTTTCCTTAACATAAGAAAGGAGCTCTCCTTTGAATTTTTTGTGTAGTGTTGGATTTGTTTCATTATTTCTGAGTAATTTTGATCGGTCTAATTCCACAAGTTGGTTTCTTTGGTTTTTTCATACAGGTAACAAAAGGTTCTTTTTTGGAAAGTCCAGAAATATTGTTATGAATTGTAAATTCATGTTTTCCAGTGTTTTCTGTCAAGTGGTCTGAGACCATGCATCTGTGTTGGTTGAAATAAATTGATCCTGAAAGAGAAGCAGTATCAACCACTTGTATTGTTGAACATTTTCTTTTGCACATTAAAAATTTGTGATTATTGTAACCTTTTTTCAGAAAAAAATTCTTGCACACTTTTTATTGAAATACTGTTAGTTTTTCACTGTTATCAAAATAGACAATGGTCTCAGCAATGCTGTTATTGTTTGCATCATTGTAGTAGTTATCACCATACTGGCCATCATCTAAGTCAACTGAATTATTTGAATCAGTTTTCAACTCTGATAAATCATCAGACATCAAAGAAATAGAAGCATTGTTGCTAGTAGAAATTTTGCTCATGGTGGTGATTTTTGTTTTTGAATTTACAGAGGAGAAACTGTTATTGCTCTCTAGACTACAAAAATAATATCCTCCTTCAATTGTAGGTAATATTTGTGATGTGCAAACACCCAAAACTTATGCACAATTTTCGTGTATTGCATAAGTACCATTTTTAATACCATAAATCAAATCACTTTTTACCTGTATAATACTGCTATTCTTCCTATATGTAATATATGGAGTACCTTTTGAAGAAACCAATAAACATTAAGTTACACTTGTTCAGGCAAAAATATAAATACATGGTTTCTTACTTAGTATTGTACAATAACATAATACTTTTTGAAATCAACCAGCAGCACACCCCCAGTCTTCCTCATCAAGAGTATTTTTATTAACAATGGCATCACAAGTAGCTCAGCATTATCCTTGCACACCAAAGACAAGCAATTTATCTTGCAGTTTCTTTTCCAGGAGACAACCAATTGTTGACTCAACTCCTGGTGAAGGTACTGATGTCCATCAGTGCATGTAATCAGATGGAACTGGGTCTATTACCAGCATCTTCGCTGATGGTACTATTGGCACTGTCAGGAAAGTACCACTATGATTATTTTTTGGAGATTTTTCATTTATTTTAGAATAACCAAATTTAATCTAGAAATATTTGCAAACAATTTTGTGTAATAATTTCACATGAAATAATCAATATTTTTGTCTCAAAAATTACAATCTGCACAGATCAAAATAATTACAATCCATGTATCAAAATATTGATCCATGCATACTATATGGATTGAAATTTTGATCCATGGATTGAAATTTTGACCTGTGCATTCTTTGCAAATCAAAATTTAGGGGAGTTGTATGATAGTAGGTATAATATGGTACCATAACCCAATGGAATCTATTGAATGAAGGTGGGTAGGTGGATGGGTGTTAGAATGGTACCATATTAGTGTGCAAAAGCCTTGAGGATGATGGTAATTTTGGAAGGAGATTGTAGGTAAGTAGGTACGATAAGTAGGTAAGTATGGTATCAACCTGTAGGTAGAATTATCTCTCCTATCATACTTATTATCTACTACTATGGTACTTACAACATTGAAATCATGTCTAACAGACAACAAAAAAATATGGTATTCACCATGATAAATTTTCTGCTCAACATTTTTTTTCGGATTTGGTTTTTGGACCAGCTTTTTCAGTGCAGCACTACCATCCACACACCAATCACAATCCCAAAATTACCATTAACTACAGTAAATACCAAAACCTGCATAAAGATAACCCCCATAATCCATCACCAAGTTGCATCCCTGGTTGCCGTCATTGTCAATGGATGCCATCAACATCTGTTGTTGACAACACCACGGCTCAGGTGCCATGTACAGGAAATGATAATAATAACAATGCACTGTATTGCTCCTCTCTCAAGTTCTAAAATACGTAGTGTGGTAAAAAAATAATGATAATAATAATGCAGTATTTCACTGACTTGTTAGTGGTATTATTTTTTTTTGGAGAAAAAGCTGTAGGTACTATGGTATGACTTAGGTCTGCTCACTATTGTTATTGTAGTACTATGGTAGGACATACCCAATCCAGAATACACACATAAAAACTTGCCATGTGGCATCATGAAAGTGTTTCAAAATAAAATTCTCCTCCCAGGTAAATACAGTACTTTTGAAAATGACAGATACTTACCATAACTACCTGCCTACCATGCCTACTTATTTTAAGTAGTACTATGTGAATTGCATGGATCATAATTTTCATCCATTTAGTCTGTGCAGATCAAAATTACAATCTACCAAGGATTGAAATTACCATCCGTGGATCAAAGTTTTGATCCACATGGTTCACATGGATTGTAAATTTGAAGTTAGTTTTAAAGTATACAAAAAATGTGCTTTTTCTAATTGAGAAATTATTTTTACATAAAACAGAGAATCAAAAACTTGTTTGGAGAACATCAGTGATACAAAAACAGGAAATATGCCAAAAAATCATCCAATCGTGGTACCTTCCAGCACTGTTGACATGAGCTGTATCAGTGCCAATGGTACAAGCCTTGTCCCAAGGTGCAATGGTAACACTGGGACTAGTGTCACCATTGGGGCATTCTAAGTACAGGCACTTCAAGGCCTAGACATAATGAAAGTCCAAGTGTTCAATGCTTGTACTTCCTGAAAGACATCAAGAAAGAATGGGTATACATAATTGGAGGTAATCTAGGAAACACATTCAACCAGAATGTTAAAATTATCTGGTATGTCAGTAAATATGTAGGAGGAGAAAAATCATGTGTTCCATTTAAAATTTTTTAACAATTATACAACATCTACAAAACAAGTTTTCAATGTTCAACATGCTATTCAAGTGAATGAAAAACTTGGGCTCTGCAAAAAGAGGTTGCTAATACCAATGTTAAGTTAGACAATTCAATTCAAAACTTTTTGGTATTAATCCTGGAATATCAGGAAGTAATCACAGAGTTGAACAAATTTATTAAAACAAAAATTTGGCCACATCTCAAAATTTTTGAAAAAATGGCTAAAATATCAGACTAGCAAAAAGATTCTTTGTGTGAGAGCATTAAATATGGTTCCTCTTCTGTCAGGTGTTGACAAGTACATCAGAAACTTAAAAAAAATAACTGAACTATTTTTCCTTATCTATTTTGAATGTACATTCATACGAGAGCGTATCTCATCAAAAAAATAGATCATATACTACAAAAATTAGTTAGCAACTTTTTCTACCTACTTTTGAAACAATCTAGATGAAGTAGCTGATCAGCTTTTGAAAGTAGTTAACTATTTTTTTAGCTCTGTCATAAAGTACCTAATTACAAAAGTGAATGTACACGTACACTCATACAAGAGCAAACTAACTTTCGTAAATAGATATTTTTAATTTCAAAAGTAGCTCTAGCTCATAATCAAAGTTGTTTGCTTTATTTTTGAAAAGAGCTACATAGACTTTCTACTAGAGACTATGTGATTTTCAAAACTGCTTCAACCTACTTTAAGAAGTAAGCTTTACATACTATACAAAGCCATAATAGATATTTTGTAATAGAAGTCTAATTAATATTCATGTCACATTTAGTATTCAAAGCAACTATTTGATTCTAAGACAATGCCCCTAAGTCCTAGGTCAAACAGGAACAATCAGATTGATCTATCATATCCCACCTCATTGTTTTGAAAATAGACAATCAAAAAAGAAATCAGCAGCTACATCCAGGTCATTGGGTGCTTACTAGAAGTCTTTGAAAACAATAATTAAAATAGACTCACATTTTTTAGAATCATTGGAAATAGGGAAGAGATGGGATGGCTGTAGTGGTGTTTTGAGAGTAGCAGAGATGACAAGATGACGAGGTGATTGTGTTTCGCTCGTAGCCAAGATGACAAGCTAGATGAGAGGTGGCGATGATAACGAGATGGAGTTTCGCGAGTAGCTGAGATGGCGAGATGACGAGCTAGATGACGAGACGACGAGGTGGGGCGGAGATGAAGTTTCGAGTTTTGCAGTGATGGCGTGAGATGACGAGATGGTGGTGTTGCGATGGTACTTAGCAGAGATATCAAGACAATGAGGACAAGATGGCAGTGTTAGTGATTCGCAGAAATGACAAGATGAGGAGATGGAGATATGATGAATGACAAGAGGACAAGAATGAGATGACGGCAAAATGACAAGACAATGAGAGGCCGAGATGGCTGTGATGTTGTTTCACGGAGATGACGAGATGGCGAGATGGCGAAATGGTTTTTCTCAAGTAGTGAGAGATGAAGAGATGAAGAGCTGACAAGCAAGATGACGAGCAAGATGACAAGGTGGGGCGGAGATGGTGTTTCACGTTTTGCAGGGATGGTGTTGCCTTGGATGTTTTGGCGGTTGGTGTTTTGGCGTTTTGGTGTTTTGGTGTTTTGGTGTTTTGGTGTTTTGGCGTTTTGGGGATTATATACCTACTGGTGTCAAATAAAAATGAAGAGGCAATGACAATGTGGTGGGAGAGAGTGAGCGAGAGTGGAGGTGTTAATCTTTGGTACGAAATAAAATAAATCTAAGAACGTGATTGATTTTTTTGGCGTGCCACAAAGGGGAAAAATGGGCAAGGTACAGTGAGAAGGAAGTTAGCGGTTGCTTCATTTGTAGATTGTGTATTATTATTTTTCAAAAGAGCTGAGAATTTTTTATTAAAAAGAATTGGAAGCTGAGATCTTTTTTAACAAAAAGAAGTTGCAATTTTATAATAAAGTAGGATAAGTACTTTGGAAAAAATAGATTTTAGCTACTTTTGGAAATTAAGTGAAGCCTCTTTCTAAAGCCAACATATGAACTTCAATCAGCACTAAACTATTTTCAAAAGTATTTGAGCGATTTTAATTTTTTTAAATTATCTGGGTATATTTCTAAAATAAGTACCTGTTTTTTTTTCAACTTCTGATGTACTTCTTTTCAAATGCCAGAATGGTTGATTACAGCTGCAGCTGACAATCATCTGCCATGTTGTGGTAAGTAAGTACTATAATATGTGTACAATATTCATCTTGGATATGTACCTAGTAACATAGGTTGTGGAAAATATGATTTTTTGTTTATCAGAAACAGGAACAGGAAGGTATCAACTTATTTCTGGGGTTTGTTGGAACGGAACTTTTCTTCCAGGATAAAAGTTTCATTTCCACAAATCTGAGACATATCTTAAATTCCACATTATTTGTCAAAAATATGGCACGGAAATAATCTTTAGAAAAAGAGTGAGAATATCCTCAAAGAGTAAAAGAGATCAATTTATTACTATTATTTCTATCTCTAGTACTCTATAAAAAGCAGCAAGATAGTAATAGTCCCAATATACCATTTTTCCATCACCACAATGATGAAGTTTTAAATCATTCATCTTACAAAGACATTGTACACTAGTATTTCCAATCTATCTTTGAGTTCTGGTTACAATTGCTTGTCCCCACGCCCAATTATACTTTAGCCTGCACTTCCAATTCAATTTTGTGTTACACATTCCAATGATCTTGTGATTCTTCAGGTTCTCCTTTCACTGGGTTTAGAATCACTCAATATTTCAGGAGATTCAAAACAGGCCAACACCAGGAAGAGTTCCTACAAGGTGAGTAGCACCAACAAAGAGTTGGTTGGAAAGTGATCATTGATCAACTGAATACTACATCTTCTGAAGTCTGTGGATCCACATCAAGACTCATTATTTCCTGGAGATTGTGACATCCTGCTCGTTTCCAGAAGAATGTGTCAGTTCCAGATCACCAGAACATATTAGTGGCCACATGGTACTATCATAATCAATAACAGGGGAGTAGATCCAAAATGGTGATAGTTTTATAAAGAGTCTTGTTCACATTCACATTTCTCTATCTAGATTACAGGGGTCCACCAATGCCATTTGCTAGTTCAGGAACTTTGTGATGGTTCCATAAAATTGTAAGGTGACCATAAGTTAGAAAAGTAGGTGCATTGACTATGAATCTCCTTTTTCGTATTCTAAATCCATATAAAACCTTTTTCCTCTTTATGGTATGTAGTGTGACCCAATAAATTCTGGGAGTTTGTGGTAGTTCCATTTAATTTAAATATTGTTGAGTTGAACATCCTAAATGTGGAAGATAGATGAGATAAGTTGGCACAATTATCATCCCCTTGATTTTTTTAGTGCACCATTTGTTCCTCCTTAATAATAACTTTTTCCAAAATTTCCTATGAACCTTCATTGTATAGCCATTTCCATATTATATTTTTGACTATTTTTAAAATACAAAAAGCCTAAGAGGTAATTGAAAGAGGTGAGCAACGTCTGTGATCTTTCACTTTGACAATTGCTGTAAGTTATGGACATTCTTCACATTATGGTTTCTCTTTTCCATTTCCTGGAATTTCACCTTCACTTTTGTGTTAGGCAACCTCCTATTTTCTTGTCTGCTTGTACCTTGATATTGTAACAGGCCCTGAACAATGGGAGCTGATCTCAAAAAATAAAGAAAATAGAAAAATTATAAAGGCTACAAAGAACTGGAAGAACTTCTTGTTTAAAGATGCACCAGCAATATTAAAACAGTTCTTGAAAGTGTAAAGCAGCCAATAATGACAAGTTTCGTGATAAGAGGTAGAAAGAAAACATGAGCAAATCCCTGACTGAGGTGTAGGTGCAAGAACAAAGTTGTAAGGTATTTTTAATTTAAAACAGCTAAGAATAATACATTTTATGTGAACAATAAATTGATTAAAATGAAAAAAGTATGATATACAGAATGTCTTATATGTGAAAATTTTAGAACAGGTAAAAAGTATTTTTGATATAGTTGGTAACACAAATAAATGTTTTATGATTGGGATTTTCATTGTGAAGTGGGGAACTGTACAGAAGAGAAAAATAATATGTTAAAATAATATTTTAAATGCAGTGAACTAAATAACTATTTGTTATTCCAATTTGATTTGTACAATACATTGATGAAGTAAAACTGATTCATAGAATCTGGAAGATTTTCTGAAAACAAAAAAAATAAAAAAATGTAAACCTTACTGGTAGTTTTAAACAATTTTATTTTTATATTAATGCTTTACTTACTGCAATTTGGTCAGTAGACACACACAAAAATTACATTTTTGGGAATGTTCTGTTTAAGCTTGATCAACAGTTTTGAAAATTCTTTCAAAATGAAACCTCTAATGGAATTTAATTTTCCAATGCTGTTTTGAAAATTTAACTAAGATCAATGGTATTCATATAAATAGTATGTGACCAATTCAATTCTAATGGCATCATTTGTTGATACCACTGTCATTCAATGACCAAATTTATGGACAAGCCTCAATAAACCTTGGGGAAATGTTTTATTCAAAATGAGAAACTGTGGAAAAATTAGTAAATGTCATGTTTTGACATAATGTAAATCACCTTCAATCGCAGTGGTATGCTGCTGCTATGTTCAATGTGTGTACAAAAGAAAGACAAAAGTTATGTTCTGCCTAGATTTTTCTAGTGAATTTTCTTAGTTGATATTGATATTAATTTGTGTATGGGTAGTTGCTAGTTGTAATTCATATAACAACTAAATAACTACAGGCATGTCAAAACAAAATCCTTTTCTGATCATTTTTTGACACTCTGCACCCACATGGCAAAAATTATTTGCAAGTAAAACACTTTTCATATTTTCTGGTGTATTTGTTCTTCGTTTGATAGACAATTCAAAAATAATGACGTATCATAGTGATAAATCATAATTTAAAAGATTACACAAGTACAACCTTTTATTATGTTCCCCTCAACTGTTGAAGCAACATGAAATTTTATCTTGTTTTTTCTTTTCATTTTAGGCAAGAAACTACTTAATCCACCAACCATGTAGTTTGAATTTAAATTTGAGTTTCATTTTTATTTTTGATAAAAATTGTATCCTCTTTGTATTAGAATTTGTACAAGCCCCTACAGACCAAATGACACAAAATTCTCATGGCTCCAAGTCAAAGATGATTCAATAATGCCTCAGAAGCATAATCATTAGTATTTTAAAATTTTAAAAATCTCACTTCTTCATTTTTGGAAACATGTCTCCAAGAAATGATGAAGAAATATGAGAACAAAAAAATATCCCATTGTTATTTGCTTTAATCCACACCCATTATACTTTTAATTACATTGTTATTTGACATAAATTTTGTAAAAGATTTGCTTTATATGAACACATATCATTCATTTCATTAAAGTAAGTGCAAAAAACTGCCACCAAGTACAAAGTTTGAGTTATGTCATGCTGTTATGTTGCACCATATTATGCTAATCCTTTGTTTGAGATCTGGGGGGATGCTCTTTGAGGCTAATTTGTTTGTTGCTAAATAACTACAGATGAGCTTGGTGAATCACTTTGACAAGGATGACAATTTCAAATTACAAAGAGGATTGAGTCTGTTTTTCATTTTTTGTTTCAATTTTATTGTTGTCAGTGAATAATGTAGGAGGTTAGTACAAGTTTATTCATTGTGGACAAACATTGAAGAGAAGTGACCCAAGCTTCAGAACATAATGAGCTCACACCAAACATTACATTAAAAAAAAATACATGTGTACCAGCTGATAGATTCATTAATCATACCCAGTTATCACTATGCAATGAGTGCTCAATTATAATCTTTCATATTTCTCAATGATTAAGGTGTTGACGAGGCAAGTCCACAATGGGAAAAGATTTTTTCTAGGAGCAAAAGATAAAATCAATAGCAATCTGGCCCCATGCGATGTATCTTGTTCCAAAATACTGCTGAAAGTTTCATTCAAACTTGATCAATCAACTACACAATTCCAACAGCAACGTTATGGTGTGTCAAATAAGTCTTACAAATCACACAAGAAAGTCACAAAATCAGGACCAAAGACAGAATTGAGTGCAAGTTGAAACATTTCAAAATTATGATTGCAGTAATCAAATATGAAAAATTAGGTTCATCTATTTTACTTACACAAAATTCAATTTTTTACAAAATCCTCCATATTTTTGAACGCTTTGTGTTCGGATAAAGTAGAAGCCATCTAACAACTGCCAAAGAGATCAAGAACAACCCTCCTTCCAACATGTATCAAAAACCTATTTTCAGTTCTCAAATGCGCCCCCTTTGTTTTCTGTCATTCTGTTTGAAGTAGGCAAGGCATACTTAACACACGTCTTGACAGAAAGTATTTGTTCATTTGGACGTGCTTCCAATGCTTTCTTACTTTTCTTAACGAGAGCAACACATTTACTCATTTACGAATGTGCTACTCAAAAGCCAAACAATTAACCAACTGAACATATTTTAGTACTTTGCTTAATACGAATGAAACTTTTTGAAACACCAGTTCCGATGGGCATCTTTTTCCTTGTGAAGGAGATGTTGTTGTTTAAATATGTACAATCATATCACAAGAATGAACGAATCATTATTGTGTTGCTCCCTCTACAATTTCCCATTTTCAAACTCGCAAAATACTTAATCCTCGGAGTCAGAAGCAGAGTCAGAGTCAGAATCAGATTCAGAGTCATCCGTTTTCTTTGGAACATTCTCCCTTCGGACCTCTTCCTGCTCATGTTCCCGTTGTGTAGCAGTCGTATCCATAGGTCCTGATCTATTGGTGACAGTGGCACCCGCACTCGTAGCTCCTTCCCCGCGGCTTGGCACAAGAGGCCTTCTTTCCTGCTGCAACGTGTTATAAAACTCACTAAACTTATCTTCAGGCGTCGCAGAATCCATAGAAGCTTCATGGTTCATGGTCATATTCCTTTTGCGCTTTCGTTGTTGGCTTCTCCAATGCCCGGCGTACTGCATCGTCAAAAAAAAGCTAAGTTCCTCGTTCGACAGAGAGTTAAAACTGTCAAATTCATGTGTGTGCTCTTCCACGTTTGTTTCGTCTGAAGTCTTCGATTTGGCTTCTTTCTCGCTTTGCTCTGAAGTGACAGCAGTGGCTCCAGATAGGCAATTAAGGTTTGAGCTGTCTGAAGATGATTTGTTTCCATGGCATGATTGATCTGTTTTCTTTATGTTTGAACTGCCCGAAGATGATTTTTTTTCATCACATGATTGATCTGTTTTCAAACCTGCTGTATGTCGTGCAATGGTAGTATCATTGGCTCCTGGTGCAGACTTGATGTTAGAAGTTACTGAAGATAGATATTTTTCATTAGAAATGGCGGCTGTTTGTTCTGAAAGAAGACGCGCCTGTCCATCTGTTGGGCCACCTTGTGATTGATCAGTTTTCGACCCTGCTACCGATGTAGCATGGGGATGCTGACACTCTCGTGATGGAGGCGATTTCTTGGGAGGAGGTTTTCGGTCATCGACATCTCCACCTGAATACATGTTATCACCGCATTGGTGTTCATTTGATGTGCTATCTTTTGAATCATTGCCTCTGACTTTCGACTTACTGATACCTTTGTCAACGATGCTGGCACATGCCTGAGATGCCTCGTTTGAGACTCGCGCCAACGGGGACCCACCAAACGCCAAATGCTGGCAATCGAGCTGTCCCAAAGGCGGAAGTTGCGGAATAGTTTTCTCCACATTGTCTTCAGCATGGCTTCCGCGAAAGAACCAATTTCTTCTGTGACGCCAAATTCCGTTCTCAGGGCCACTCCGGATCTTCTTGATGTTCCAACGATTCAAGTTGCGAAGGAACGATTCAATTTTACTGTTGGTTGGAAAGTAGGTACTTAGCATCTCACTGAAAAACTTCTCCTTGTCACTAAAGAGAAAGCCTGATCCGTCAGGAGTCCATTTTATCCCGCATTCCATTCCACTTTGTTCGGATGCCACGATCATAAGATGAAGTTGCTTTAGAAATTTGGAGTTCAATGTTTGCTCGTGGGTCTGCTCATTTTTGTTTGCTTGCCTGTTTTGAGGTCCCGCGTCTGTCGCTCCAACTTCCATCGAATTGTTAAAAGATCCGCTAGACTCAGGTTGGGTTTTTGCTCCAACTATATTTTGGCTGACCTTTTCCTGATCATTCGTACTTGTTTCGCCAACACCCGATGCATTTTGGGCAACGTTTTCTTGAGCACCACCATTGGCAATACCATTAGTGGGTTCTTGGCCATGCAATGCTTGAACAAATAAAGCCCTGAAGACATTCTGTTGAGCACTTTGATCCAAATGAGAGAACTGCCGAAGGAACTCGTTCAAGTTATTGATATTGTTGTCCATTGTGAACTACAATAATACTCATTTCATATCAAGCATATTATTACGAATATTATTTTTTGTTGATTAATAATACAGGCTCTTTTAGTAGTTTATTACAACAAGTAAGCTCCTATTGTGAAGTGCTAGAGATAGGTATGGTAGGTAAAAGAGATGTTTTTTTGGGGTAAAATGGAGCAAAATTGAATTGGTTGTATGAATTAAAACATTTTTCTATTATGTTACATGTAATGCAACCAAATATATTCAAATGAGAAGGGGAGGAGTAATGTTGCTGTACATTTTTTAAAAAAAATTAATTTTGTGAAAGCGTATAAGGTGTAAAAAGGAATTAGTATTTATTTAAATTTATGTATTCCTGTGCAAAGTAATTCTGATATTATTTAAAAAAATTCGCCAATTTTAAATAGCATTTACCTTTGCACATAATTTTTTTAAGCCTTTTTGCCATTATGCCTGTGCCATTCAAAGCTTCAGAAATTAAAATTAATTTTTTTAAGAAAGAAAATGGTATTAAAATTATGTAAGTTCGTCTGAAGTAGATCTGTACCAAGGTAAGTTACAATACAGTAAAATGTTATTACTACATTATTATTGCATACCTCTATTATCACAGTATGGTATTGACTATCACGTCTTAAAACATTTTCATAAGTCCAGCCAAGCACTTTTTTCAGTCCAAACTTACCAAGACAATGGCTTCCCCATCCCCCAAGGTATCCATGTCTCCCAGGATTACCAGGGCAAAGAAGGTGCAGAAACATGCGCCGTTGAAAGTAGTACCTTTGGAGGTGGAAGTTCTAATGCCTGAAAAAATGTTCACCTTTTTGGAAGGAAAACAACCAACGAAAGTAGAGAATTTGGACAAACTTGATGGCATGTATGTTTATTCTGTAACTCCGGGTGGTGAAGTTCGATTACTCCTACTATCAGAGGAGGATACAGTGTTGAAAGCATATTGGAAGGGACCGTTTGATTTTTATATCGGTGTCGTGCGTTGGAGAAAAAATGGGCCACAATATTTTTTGCATCCTATGCAAAAAGGTAACACAATGAGAGCATTGCCGCCGGAAGTGTGGAATGCATTACGTTTTCCGAAACGTATGGGGCTGCGCACAAAAATTCATAGGAAAAATAATATCACGCAAATTGAGGTTATAGGGACTAAGAAAGGACGCGGGGAGGCCGCGGCAGGGGCATCGGGAAAATCCAAGATGAACGGACAGCAGGAGCCGAGTTATGAAAGCGATTCAAGTGATATTATTCCTGACCTAGCATGTTGGGATAAAGGAAGTACAGCAGATAATGAAAAACAAACCGAAGGCAGGGATGGAGACGATTCCAGCAATGAAAGTGCGGAAGAAGACGAGATCGACGAAAACGAACTAGCAAAATATGATGGTTATAGTGAGGAGGATGAGGTGGAAAAGATGGAAATTGGGGAAGAGGAGGAAGAGGAGGAAGCCGAAGAAGATGAGGAAGAGGAGAAGGAGGACAAGGAGGAGAATACGCAGGAAGAGGAGGAAGTGGAGGAACAAAATAGGAAAGCTGAAGATGGTAATCAAACCTCTGGGAGAGGAGCGGAAAAAAATGAAATTGCCGAAGGAAATAATAACGGGGAGGGTGAAAGGAGTAAAGATGACGAACAATCGAAGGACAGCTATTCCTCTAATCTTTTCACAGACGAAGAAGAGATGGCAGTATATGGGAAAGTAAAAAATAAAGGATGGAGCAACAAAGTATCGGAAACTGGTGGTGTTTTTTTGACGCAGAGGCTCTTCGAACGCAGTGAAATGAAGGACGAAGATTTCGTTGCATGCTTGAAAGGGGAAGGTGCCAGACTACATTTCATCGATCCAAAAATATTGGTAGAAAGAAATGAGGAAGCAGCTGGGTACTTGAGACGCCCTTTGAATCGTCATACCAACTTTACTAGGACAGAGGTAATCAAGTTGCACAATAGGGTGAAAAAAGTGCCGAAGCCGTTGTTGAAGTACGTCATTGGCTATGGAATAGAAGTTTCTATCAATATGGAAGAACACTTCAATTTATTTGATACTCTTGGATATTTGGAGCATCGGCTATTCAGTACGTACCTGATGAGTGACGGTGGCACACGTTGGATATTTAGAAAGACTGCAAAAGATTTTTTGGCATTGATTTGGTTTGATGCACTTAAGGATTTCAGAGAAATGCTATTAATTATGAATTCTTTTGGAAAAGTTGGTGGCTATTCGACAATCTCCTGCAAGTTGAAGATGCTACATGCTCTGGAGGTGTCGCGAGGTTGGTGGACAGATGAATTCGTATTTGCAACGACTGCTGTCGATAACTGGGGTGGAGGGAATCCTGCACTCGACTTTTGGAGTATGACGATGGAAAAGATACCTTCAAACATGGTAGGATTTTTGGAGGACAGTGCAATTGGTGAGAAGACTTGCACTACTGACCCGGTGGAGAAAAGGATTTCCCATTTTCCTCCTGCTATTGGAGACGTAAGACCCCTTGAATCAAGATATGCTTATGGGATGTCGAACTTTAAAATGGTTTTAAGAGGAAATGAGTCAGACTTTGTAAAAGAAGTTCTGGCAGAGAATAAGTATTATGATTTGACAAAAGCTACGTCTTTTGTCCTGAAAGGTGCCATGATGAATGCTCAAAATGAAGTGTTCGGTAAATTGGAAACACCGAAACAATTCGGCAAGGTGACTTGTTTCCAGAAGATGTTTGTGTTCAGGGTAGTGAGTATGTTGTGGAAGGAGATAGAATCCCCAGTTTTGGAGAGTGCCGAAGAACTGACGGTGAAATTCAGTGAGGAATCAAATCCTTGGCGCTTTTATGAAAGCAAAGGGTTAAGGAAGTTGTTGAGAGAATATAATGAATATGTGCGTCTGCAGAAAAAGAAACGTCGTAGGGAGGAGTGATGTTGTCTAAATGTAACAATTTCATTTCTAACAGTTGGGACTACAAACAAATAATTGTAACAGAGACAGTGTAATTTTGATGTGGGCATTGTGTGTTAGCGTCTAGTTTAAACTAATGAGATTTCAAATATAATATAATGTTTAAATGAAATTCGAACTTTATATATTAACACAATCGGAAATGGTTAGAAACAAAATAGATTAGAAAAGGGGGAGGGAGCTCTGTGCTCTAGCACAGAGCTCAATTCGTCTGTTGAATTTACCGTTGAGGAGTTAAGGCTTAATCAATATTTGATCAGTTTGGAAGTTGAACTTGCAATAAGTCTGTGTACAATGTACCTAGTAGCAAAACTGTATTTTTATGAGTTCAGAGCAGTAATAATTTTTTTAGGAATAAAGTTTCGTTTCAATTGTATTATTCTTTGCCATGCTGAACTACTAAGTTCTTTGTATTTGTTTCTGATGGCTATAGCTTGTTTCAGATATCCTATTGTAGCAATTGATATTGTATATTTTTTGAAGAGATTGCTCATAAAATATTGGCT
>JALLOT010002176.1:0-13234 GCA_036939595.1 Thalassiosira livingstoniorum | reverse complement strand
TTGCGTAGACTAGCTCTATTTCCCCATAAAATAGCAAATCTCATGAGTCACTAGATCTCTTCTCTCTTGCTAGGTTCAACAGAGATTTGCTATTTGTTTTAGAGTGCCCACCATGTTGTCCAACCCGTCCGTCAAATCGGTCAAGGCACAGTTCCCTCACCAAGACCTCACGGTCATCCCCGGATGGCCAAGCTATGCCCTCCTCAAGAAAGCTTACAAGCAAGTTGTCAAGAACTTGCCCAAATCGAAACCCCACTTGGGGGAGGGCAGCATGGTTACACTGCTCTAGCAATGACTGACAATGAGTATGCCACCATTTCCAACATGCCCTTCGTTGTTCCCCCTAATCCAGGACAACTAATCTACCCACCAGGTGTATCAACTAAGCTCATGGCCCGCATGATTCATTTTCTAGTGGTTGCTAGTATTTTGCATGCTGCTAAATCATTTTTCATGTATTCCACCTGTAATAGAATGACTAACCTACCCCGCTACCCCCCTAATATCTAGGTAAAATAATTTGTAAAATACAATATGCTCATATCATTTTATGAGACATGTATTTTATCTAGATAAACTGTCAAAATACACACAACTTATTATTAGAGTTGCTTCAAATTGGGGTTTTACCCTTTTTTGTGAGTTTTTTGTGTGGGTTATGACATGAAATTATGCACACTGATGGAGTCAAGACAATGTCGGAATCACACAAAAATAACCCAAATGTCACAAATATGTTATTTCAACCCATACATTATAACCCTGGGTTGAACGGGGTTAAAATTCTGATTTTTAACCCTGTTTGAACCCATGTACCTTTAACAAAGTAGTAGATACATATCAACTGGTTGATCAATGATATTATCCCAATTCTGCTCTTGACTGTCCATCAAAGGCTTTCAAAAGTTTTGGAACCAGCAGCTGTTGGACTGACATCACCAAAAATATCCTAAAAAATAACCCCAACTTTAAAAGCCACACTTTTTCAACCTCAAACATTGGGTAATTTGCATGAGAAAAAAACAGATCTTCCTTGTTTTTTTTTTTTTCTGTGTGAGTTTTTTGTTTTTTTCCACAACACAAATTTAAAGCCACTCTATTTCTATTGGAGCACAATTCGTACTAAGTCTACAAGAAATCACGTGAAAAGCCCCTGCCATATGAATAGTATGACAAACCAGGACAAACATAGTTTTTTACCCTGCCCATCTGGTTGATCTTCCCTGTGGAAAAGTGCTTGGACCCTGACAATAACAATAAAATCAATCAGCCAGTCAACATCAACAATTAAGGAGAGAGGCGGCCATTCACAAGGGACTGTGAACTGGCAACGAGCATGGATAACATTGCCACTGCCCTAGCAAGAACTAGCAGCACGCCAAACAATTCCACTGCCAGTAATAGAACCAACAAACGTGGCAGAAGCCCCGCAGCCTCCACAGCGCCAGTTTCGTCCGTCGTCGGTTCCATTGGATATTCCAATTCAACCTTGGCTGGGGCTGGGGAAGATGGGGACGATTCTGGGGCGGACAACAATAAAAATACCCTCCTATCACGGATTTCCAGCATCGACAACATTTGCAGCAGCGGATCTATAGGAAACGTAGGCAGCATAGGCAATACAGGCAATTCGAATACAGGAAGCACAGACAACAGGAATTCCACAATGTCAAATCTCTCCAACGTTTCTCAAAAAAGTCCAATTCATTTCAGTATGATGACAGAACCACCGGAACCATCCGACGACGAATCGTCATCCGGGAAAGATAGTTTGGGCGAATTTAGTATTTTTACCGAAGAACGAACTTCGTTTCGCAAATCTTCTTCGGAAGGATCGGCTGCTTCTGCATTGGGCGTATCGGGCGTATCGGTGTCTCGTCAATCGCCAAAGTCGCCTTTGTCACAAATACCACAAATACCACAAAAGCCTCAAGCATCTTCGCAAAAATCGGCATTGCGGAGAAATAGCGACTGTGTCGAAGTTTCCAGAAAGAGGAGGAGCAAGGTTGGTTTCTCTACCATTGCCGAGGATTGTGCCGAAGACCGAGAGATTCACCATGCTACAGGTGGCGAGAGTCCTTTTGCATTTGCAGCAGCCTCTGCGGCTCGTGCTGCTGTACGGCTATCCCGAAGTAGCGATGATGACGACGATGACGTAATTCCAGACGTTTCCGACCCACCACCGATGCCTACACTCCCCAAGGCCATTCGAAAAAAATCAAAACGCGTTTCCTATGATGATCAAATATCAAAAAGTAACGCCATGAGTTTTGTTCCAACGGAAAGGGATTCTCCTACCAACTTTGACAGTTTAGTACAAACCGCACAAGATACACAGGGTTCACAAAAGAATGAACCCACTGGAATTCGACATGCCAACAGTATGGAAACTCATCCCACTCATAGCAGAAAACGAAGCACTCTCTTCTCCAGTGGATTAATTGATACAGTGAGGAGGGTTACCGGCTTATTCGGCTCGTCTATGAGCTCTGACAATTATACAAATCAAAGCCAAATTCAGCAACATCGTCGCACCCAAACCTTCACCATTGCTACTCCTACGAACAACGAACACCAGCCTCAATTCGTCCCCCCCCACACCACTTCTGGCGCGCAACATGCTCATGTACATCGCAACCGCACCACAATCATGAACCGAGGAGATCGCGACTCCCTCGGAGCTCGATCCTCACTCAACTCCGAAGAAGATTATTCCTTGAGTGGCACTGGCCATCCCAGCGAAAGTCCTCTACGAGAAGTAAACTGCGATTGCTGTTTCCCTTGTTCCTCCTGGTGTGGTGGTGGAATGAGTTGTTGCCACTGGTACATCTCCGAAGAATCCATTCATGGTATGCTCGCCTTTTTGAATCATAGAATGTGGAAAACTCTCAATTACTTGTCGACGTTTATCATGTTGTTTGGGAGTCAGCTTCAAGATTTGCTCTTTCCAAAATCGTGGGATGGAGTGATTGATGGGGTTTTTACAGTGGCGTTTGTGATTCTGTTGGTGGATATTGTGATTCGGTCACTGGTGGATCCGAAATATTTTGCTTGGAGTTTCAAGCAGAATAATCTTTCTGATGGTGGTGGGCATGGGGTTGAGAATGGCCCTCCGCTTTGTAATGGATTTTGGGTGAATAGGGATGTTCAGATTGGGAGTTTTATGTTTTGGTGTGATTTAGTGGCGGCATTTACATTTTTGTGAGTGACAAGTTTTAGGAAAGGATTTATTTTTTTTGGTTCTTTGTCTTGATGCAACACTTTAACTTTGCTCTGTGTTACATTGCATCGTTGCGAATAAGGTGGGACATCTCCTACATAAACCCGATAAAAAGAAACCAAGTGACCTTCATTTTGAATGTGAATCGGTACGGTGTTCCGGTGAGTAATCATTCTTTTTGCACCTTTATCCTATTTTTTTAATGGACAGTGTAATAATCCTGTGCCTCAATGCACCAAAAGGCTCATGGGTTCAGTACGGGCGCCAAATATTCNAATATTCGTCAACCAACGTTCAATGGGAACTTGTCGTAACCGTCGGTCGCGCTGCACGCATAGCCCGCTTCATTCGTACCTCCGTCGTAGTCGAAATGACTCGAAAATTGAATTGTATGCAGTTCCTCCACATCAAATACTGGATACGTTTCATTCCTTGTAGGTTCTTTGGTCCTGTCCGTAGAAATAAAAGAGACACAGGGGGAGACATGGACGTGCATCGAATGACCGGAACTAGTTCTGGAACACTAAAATCAATGATGGCACGAAGAGATTCTTCTTTGTCTATAACAGTCTCTGGCAGGAGGAATTCCGACATTGAAGGTAATTTTATATTGAATCTGCAAATGGCACCTTTTTGTTCTCAGCGAGATATCTCAATCTACGCTCTCATCGTATGTACCTCTGTTTTTGGTATATCCAGTTGAGAACGACGGTAACTTTTCAAATTTCACATACGCACCTGGAAAAAATTCACCCCATTTGGCATCTTTGGACGAAAAGCCACAGGTACACACAATGCCGTCAAATACGTCGGATGGCGGTGGTGTGCGTAATGGAAAGGGGGGGAAATTTGCCAAAAACATTGCCGCAGCAGTTGGCATTTTGAAAAAGCCAAAGGATGTTGGAGATAGAAGTACTACCGGAAGTGGCGAATCAGTTTCACATAAGTCTAGAAAAGAGAAACTTTTTGGGGGCAGCGTGAAAGAATCGTCGTCTCATGTCGGTGAGTCATCATTTCTGATTTCACATTCTTTCCATAATTAATTCAAAAGGACAAATTATATCGAATCGCATTGTTTACATTGTACACTATTCAGGTGCTGCGATGAGGGAATTAACAGGTCAGCGTGTTGTACTGGGTATCATGACTGTAAGAGAGTAACAGTTTCGGCAATTTTTTACCAATCTTTGATTCGTAGTGTTTCACCTAGTTTTCTTTTCCTCCTTCCAATCCTTCCTTGCGTACACAAAGGCGCTTCTCCTTTCTGTATTCTTTACATACAGACAAGAAGATGGGACTAACGGCATGGCAATGGTTTTGTTACATGGACAAACCGGCAATGCGAAGTTTGCAGACCTTGCCCTAAATAATGCGAAATCAAGCGTCATCCCTTCACTTTACAATTACACCAGGGCCAATCTAACGAATATTGTATTTCATCAAGTTTACGATCTACAGGATGGTGTGCCGACAAGTAGTTTGCGGGAACGAGAAAAGATGAATATTACGGTAACAACTATCGTCCCTTTTATTGCCACACAAGGGATATTTGATAATCGCCTTGCAGTGTACGAGGCGGCTAAAGTAGAGCTCATCACAACCTTATTCATCATAGTTGTATGGATTCTAGGAGTCACATCGTTCGCTGGTCCTGTCATGACTCTGGTGATCAAGCCAATCGAACGAATGATCACGTTGCTCACCATGCTCATGAATGATCCTCTGGACTACGAGAGTACCCAACAATACCAGCAATTCAAGCAAGAAGAGGATGAAATTGCGGACAACTCAATGTGGACAAAGGAAGTGCTTCGTGGAATGGAGACAAGTTTCTTAATGACTACCATCTTGCGTATTGGTTCATTGATGAAAGTGGGTTTTGGATCTGCAGGTGTGGAAATCATCAGAAACAACTTAGAAAAGGGCCGAAGGAAAGATGTCCTTTTCTTAAATAAACAAGGTTCTACTGTGTCATGCATCTTTTTGTTTTGTGATATTCGGCAGTTCACTGATGCTACGGAATGTCTTCAAGAAGAAGTGTTTGTTTTCACCAATAAAATCGCAGCTGTGGTACACAGTATTTGCCACTCCTACGGTGGATCTGCAAATAAGAATATTGGAGATGCATTTTTAGTAAGGTGAGTTTAAACGTTTCTTCGACCTCTGAAATAAGTTTTGTGTAGTTTGAACTTGAATCATCAAACGTCGCCTTTCCAAATCAACCGCCTTGTTCCATGGATAGTTGGCTTCTGGATGAAGAACCATCAGAAGAGGACATCGACGAGAGTACAAGTTCTTTTAGTTCAAATCAAATCAACGTGAGTGGGCACGAGCGTCTCCGTGCATACCGCAATCAGGCAGATAAAGCTCTGTTGTCGGTGGTCAAGATTTCTATTGCTCTTCATTTTGATGAGTATTTCATTAGTAGTATGAACGAAGAGGCTCGAGGAAGGCTGCTAACAAAACTGAGTAAGCGGAAAGGACCAGTTGTACAAATGGGATTTGGTCTTCATGCTGGTGTAGCCGTACAGGGTGCAATAGGATCTCAACGGAAGCTAGATGCTACTTATATTTCAGAATCTGTGGAACGAGCAGAATTTTTGGAGTCGAATACTAAAAAATATGGCGTTCCCCTGCTCATGTCGGACGCATTTTACAATCTTCTCGACCAAGCAAATAGGTACCGATGCCGAAAAATTGATCAAATAATCATTCTCACAGAAGAGACTGGGGACATTTCTGATCCTCGGGAAATTGTGGAATGTGGAGAAAAGATGGAATTGGTGGGTACAGATGAACTGTTCCATAATTTTTTTCATATTTTGTGTCAATGTGTTTTCTGAAGCTTTGATGTTATTACTTGATGTACCACCAAATCCCACCAACAGTACACTTTTGACATGGACATCGATGCGTTATTCAAGACATCTACAAACGAAGATGAAAATTCAATTGAAACATCGCGGCGATCGCACAATCTAAAACGAAGAGACTCCAAAATAAAGGAAGGGAGCTCTCTGAAACTTCTTACATCAGCACGTCGCCCGTCTGTTGCTCGAAATAGTAAGCTTAGTGCTGATGTATTAGAGCAACTTGAAAATCTGGCTTCGTCAGAAGAACCAATTGATAAGCCGATTAAAAAGAGAACGTTGGTCCTCCCAACCGATGTGTGCAAATACAGTGATCGGAGTTGGCTGGAGCCGGACATGAAAAAAATAAGAAGAATTTTTGTTTCCAATGGAATCATATTTCCAAAGTTTAGTGATGGACTTAAATCATACTACTCTAAGGACTGGGATCATGCGAAAAGCTGCTTCGAGACTGTTTTGAGCCAAATAGATGATGGTCCTTCCAGGTATTACTTGCAGTGCATGCATAAGAATAATGGAGTTCCGCCAAAGAATTTCATTGGTTATGGAATGGGGTAAATTTGTTTCTCTGTCAGCAGTAAATACTTCGTGGTTTCCAATTGTATTTGACCTGAATATGCAAACAAACTCCTGCCAATAATGAATTAATCGATGTGTGTGTAGGAAACTTTGTGGGCATCAGAAGTAATATCTAAGAATTGAATTTGTCATTTTGGGGATTTTGTTGAGTCAGGTTTCTCTTGTAACTAACTATCCGTTTGGAGTAGAGCTAGGAGTAGCATTCATTTTCTTGAATAGTTAAAAAGTCTTGAGTGGCCAATAACAGGTCAGGCAATCACTCATCGTGGTCAATGAAATGGTCAGCATCAAAATCATTTGAATTAATGGTCTTATTATTCCTCTCTTCATGCAATCTCTGATGTTTCTTGGGAGAACTAGATACCTCAACACTTTTATCATGCATTTGGTTCATGCAACTTCTTATCCTCCAATTCTACTGGAACAAACAGACCATTTAATAAATTTTGCAGATTTTTTTTCAGTATGTTTTGCATTTACAATTGTCCTTAATTTTGATCGCATGAAAGAGAAAAGATACTCCTATTTTAAGAGCAAAGTTTTGACCATGTGTGGGTTGTGACATAATTAAAACAAATAAATATTGCCTTGACTAAGGTCATCACTTCAATGAAGGATATGCTCCTCTTTTCTGATTCTCATCCATCTTCCTCCATACTCCTCAATCCTCATCTATAGAGGTAAGTGCTCCTCCACAATGTATGTGCCCATGTAAATAAATAAATCAATCAATATGTACAAATACAAGTTATGTCTTATTGTATCCTGTGCAATGTGAGTACTCATGTTGTCATTTTTTTATTCATATTTATTTGCCATGGTCTCAAGTGTACTCTCATTTAGCTGAAAGACAAAAAGTGCTCACATTATCATGAAAATGAACTTCTACTTAAGTAAATAAACAAAACTGATAGTCATTGTATGTGTATACAGAGGACCCATCTACCCTAAGTACTTATGCATCTAGTAGCTTAAATTTGAATAGTACTACCAATTAAAGTAGTGGCCTCTTCTACATTCTCAGGGAAACATAGATCAGAGCCAACAATTTTGTCATCCTGAAAGTTGACATAAGAAGTATGCCTCATGTGTCATGTGTGGCAGTGTGACCTTACACTTACAAAAGATGGGTAAGTGTGATAGTAGGTACATTAAAAAATACAGTAGAATATCCTCAGTATTAGGTAAATCTTGTACCCATTACATAAAATTTCTGACCAAAAATACATAGGATTACTGTAATTATTGGTGAAAAGGAGCCGGGCTTGTATTTTGGAAATATACAGTTTTTAATCCAAATTTATGAATAAAGGCTCGTTTATTAATTCTCTGAAAATTAAACTTATAATAAAAGTTGTCTAAAAAGCACAATAAAACCAAATAGGTACACATGGTGATTGTAGATTGGGGATTGGCAAATTTGTTCTGTTGGTTAAAAATGATAGAGGCTCATATTCAATTCTGAATACAGGCTTGTTTTTTCTAAGAATTCTGCATACATGCTCATTTTTCATCATAGGGCTCATTTTTATCAATAATTATGATGCATTATCTCTATAATTATAGCACTAACTCAAAAACTTGACCTTTTTGCCCTGTTAGTAAATCCTTTTCATTAACTTTTACAATTTTAAAGCAATTTGTTAAGGAGGGTGGGACATACAGTTCAGGGGGCACACTGGGGTGTCCTTTTTTATGTTTATTTTTACTAAACAACACGTACTTAAAACTAAGATAATGATAAGTCAGTATCTAAAACAGTGTGTACAATTTTTTCATCAACCAAAGCTGATTAATTTCTTACCAGAGCAAGTCTGCAACTACAACATAATAATATCCATGTGCCATTATAAAACTTGATTGTAAATAATATCATTACCACTCATTAACATAGATGAGTAAATTATGCTACAAACTACAAAAGAACACAACTATGTTTGTGTATCATGTAAGTCTAAGCTAAGTGTTTCAGTCTGTTGCAAAAAATAAAACACATTTACAGAGAAAAAATACTGTTGAATGTGAATAATACAACTATTGCTTTCACTCCAACTCCAAGGGAAAAAATAAACATCGAATTTATGGTAATTTACACACTTATGTTTTTCAACATACCATACTTGCTCATTAACCAAAAGACGAATGCAAGCATTTATGATAATAGCACCAATGGTAAAAGTGGCTATTTACCCCTTTTGATAATCTATTTTTACTACCAACCATCTGTTTCAAAAATTCATCAAATATGCTGGTACATTCCTTCCTGGGATTTGACCAAGATGTACTGCCCAACAACATTTATGTATGCCTTTTTCTGACCACATTTTTGTGATTCATACTAAGAAAACAATGTTTGTGCAAGAAATGCCCCATTGGTGATTGACATAATATTATCCCATGGCCACAATTTTTTTGAGACAGTCTCCACTTTTAGGATATTCTGAACAACCTTTTATGTAAGTAGTTATTAAGTACTATGCACCTTGACTTTGGCCATGGGGAGCAATCCAGTCCCCTGGTGATCTCATGTGATTGCACTATCTACTGCATTCATTTGTGTTGTTCCTTGAGTTTCCAAATGTATCAATGAAATTATCCCATAATACAATGTGGTTAAACTTTACCATCTGTTATTTAAGAGGAAAAAGTAATGTTGAACAAATAATGTAAATATGTTTTTTTATTTTAGACACATAGCAGTAATATGTAACAACCCATATCCATATAAACCCAGAGATTGAAAATAATGTAACATTATTTAAAGGTACTAGATAAATGTCTCAATTCTGTCCTGACCTGACTTTAAACTTACTAGCAGCACAAGCTGCTATATATAATAATAGCACTAACTTGAAAACTCTTCATTTTGCCCTTTTAATAAATCCTTTTAATGATGAAACATAGGTTAAAAACCATTTTTAAAGAGAGTGGTAGATTCATTCTAGGGGACAATCAGGGTTGGCCTGCCATAAATCTTTATTGTACATCTTTACGTAGCAATATTTATGTGCCTAAAACTAAGGTACTAACTGACACTGAAATATTTCTATCATGTGTGCAATTTCTCACCAGCTAAGGATCTAAGTAAGTACATACTTACTAAAGCACATCAGCAACCTTAAGCTACATACTACATAATATATAAATGCCAAAATAATACTCCTAATAATTAATGCTTTCCAATGATAATAAACCTTCATCATTATTACAACATAATAATATCACAACCGCATATTGACATTAGATAAGTATATCATATCACTTAAGATTACAAGTGTTTTTGTAGCATTCAAGTATAATTTAGTACTTTAGTCAAAATAAAAACCAAATTTGAATCAGAAAAAACAAGTCAAATGTGAATAACGCAACCATTTTTTGGATTCAAAGTGAAAAAAGTAAAACATAAATACATGATATATTGAAATACTGACATTTTTGGATGATCAATAATTACTCATAAATTAAAAAAGATTAATAAGTATTAAAGATTTATCTACCTGTGAAAAATTGACCATTTCCCCTCTTTCAATAATCCTACTTTTACACCTGATTATCTCCTTCAACACTTCATCAAATATTCCTGTACACTCATCCCAGGAGGCATGCCAGCATGCTATGCTCAACTGTTTTTGTCTTTTTTTTGTACTGATGTTGATGTGCTTAAATCTATGTTAATAATGTAATTTAGCATCCATCTCTTGCTATGCATGCCTTGTAAGTACTTTACTTACCCAAGTAACTGAGAGAAAAAATATCACCATCATTATGAATACAGAGACCAATACATGCAACATGCAAACATTATGACAAGATGATAAGTTCAGAATACTAAAAAAATTCAGTCAAAGGAAACTATTATAGCCAGAGTAAAAGCTCAGCCAGTATCAGATACAAGAATGGAAGTGAAATTACCACAGTCATTTTCCAAGGGCAAAAATAAACATCAAATGCATAGGATAAGTACATGCCAATTTCAGCTTCATGCACTTACTTATGAGCCAAAAGAAAAATTAGCATGAACATTATTGAGCAAATATTTTTGAATTAAAAAATATTGTCTATGACATGAACTATTTTTTTATAGACACTGTGGACTCTTAGCTAATTTTGTCTGCTCTCATTTAGTACTTCAAACAAAGATGACAGAATGTCATCAAAGACTGTTTTTTATCATTTGAGGATATTATTCAAGAAATAACATCAAACATTATTCCATATACCAGTACCTGAACCCTTTCAAATTTTTACTTGTATCTCTTGATTTTCCCTAAAATGGTTTCCGTCCATACAATTATGACAATCAAATAAAACAGATCAAAATGAATGAAAAGCCTCTTCAAAAATTCCTTAGACACAGAGGTGAGTTCATATTACGTTCTATCAATTCAATCATCCCATACTAGGATTTGGTTCAACTTAAAAAACTTTTATTTCAAAAGCAAATGAGAGATCAAGCAAACATTTGTAAGTGTTTTTTTGATTATAGATACATATCAGTAGTATGTAAATGTAACATCCCATTCAGACCCAAAGAATCAAAATAAATGCAACACTATTAAAAACTTCTACATGTCTCAATTCTTATCTAACCTGTCTTTTTTGCCAAAACTTGCTAGCAATGTTAGCCGCTAGTGACATTAATACAATGATCTTATACTTACACTATGATAGTAGGTTTTTTGCCAGACAGATCCTGATGGTTGATCAATCCAAGCATCTTTGTGTCATCACTTTTTTCTTTTTCTTTTTGCCAAAAATAAGCTCAATGATGCTTGATTGTTATTTGTTGACTTCTCTTATGGTAACTTATGGGCAACCAACTTTGTTATTCCCATAAACATTGAGTGACTAGTTCTAATGTTAGTGCTCATCAGCTGTAACTTTTCCTGTGAACCAAACAACAATTTTAGGGGAACCTAAGCGCACTATTCAAACACATGCAGATATGCTCATGTGCTTAGATTTTTAGCTTCCACTTAAAATTACAACATCAACCATGAGCATTGACGCTGCATCCATCTCATTCATTACAGCCACTGCACTACCAACTGATCTTCCCTCCACCATCTTAACCTTCCTAAACAAACTAAACTAATCACTCCTCACCCAACAACTTGCCACCATGGACCCCTTCACCACAGAAACCCTTGTCGGACCCTTCTTTGGCCTCTCCGTCTTCCCCTACCTTTCCTTCCTCTTCTTCCTCTCGCCCCTCAAAATGACACACCAAAGAGAGTCACTGTTAGTCAGCAATTGCAGACAAGGTGTGGTACAGAGTGAGTTTGGCTTATAATAGCGATTGGATTCATGGGAGTGTGGAGAGTTTGCTGATGGTGACAAATTTTGTGACAGTCGTGGCATTTTGGCAGGCTATGGGGTTTAAGGAACAACATTGACAGGAAGAATAGGAGGGAAGAATGGTGAAGGAGATCATACTCCCTACCACAGGGGGATATTGGATCTTCCACCTCTTCTGTTTGAGGGGTGGTTTTAATTGGAGCTTTTACTTCAATTTTGGAAACAGTTACCTGAGTTTGAGACTAGAAGCTCTAAGTGGTCCACAAATTTATGTGATGGAGTGCTTTTAGTTTTATGAAATTACAATGTGCCATCCTATTATTCTAGATGAAGTTTAGAGTTTATTGATTTTTCTTATTACAAAGCTTTGCAATATTGATTGTTAATCATCTCCAACATAAATTATTAGATCACAACATTTCATTTTGACTTTCTTTCATTACAATGGTCTTTTAGTAGATGTAACTCATGCAACCAGTGCTGCACAAGATGCGTCAAGTTTTACTTCTGCAGCTTGAGCATGAGTTCCAGCAGTCACAGTGGATGCAGCAGCTGCATCTCACGAAGCCGCTGCAACTGCATCACAAGTTGCAGCAACTGTAACTTGTGTATTTGCAGCAAGAGTTGCATCTGCTAATATGGCTGCAACTCGTGTTGTGGTTACACAAGTTGTAGCAGTACAAGATGCTGCATCCTGTGAAACTGCTGCAACTGCTGCATCTTGTGCAACCATTGCAACCGCAGCAGGAGATGCAGTTGTTGTAACTTGTGCAGTAGTTGCAGATTGCAGATGCTGCAACTCATGCTGCTGTTGCAGGTTGCAGCGGTTGCACGAGATGCAGTTGCTGCAACAGTAGCAACTGTTGCATGAGTGCTACTTCTTGTGCAACTGCTGCAACTGCTGCACAAAATGCAGCTGTTGCAACTTGTGCAGTGGCTGCAGCAACTGCATTGATTGCAGCTGCTGCAACTTGTGCTGCTTTTGCAGCAGTTGCAAGAGTAGCAGCAATTGTGTGAGTTACCGCTGCACTAACTGCAGCAACTGCAACTTGTGTAACCGCCGCACTGGTTGCATCTACTAACTGCAATAGGGGCAATTTTGCTGGGCCAAAAAAGAATTTTCAGCATGTCGCGTGTCTGACCATCAGCATATTTTTTGATCTAAACTTCGGCAAGTTTCTTGAGACACCCAAAACTTCAAAGATCCATCGTCTCACTCAAGGGGGCGATGGGCCACCAAATCCCGCCAGAACTCAGTCACGGCGGA
>JALLOT010002175.1:0-13250 GCA_036939595.1 Thalassiosira livingstoniorum | reverse complement strand
TTCAACAATAGCATATCTACAGATATCTGCCTGTGTAATATCTAATAGTGGTGTACAGAGTACAGACAGTCAGTACTTTAGAAAAAACATCCCATATTTATGGTTGTAATGGTATATTACACATAATATTGGATGAAACAACAAATAGCCTGACATTAATTAATAACTTTCAAATAAACTTATGTGATGTATCTTGTTAAGTTTTATTCTTGAAAAATATCACTGAATTTTGGAAAAAATATTTCAAGTTTTTGAATGATTTTACACAATTTCACAGTTCCTGGAAAATGAATGGAGACATCATGGAAAAAGTCTGTAATTTCAATGGAGATTTTGCTAGTGATTTTGCCCAATTTTGCCCATTTTTGCATGATTTTGCATCATTCTGCACCATTTTGCACAATTTTTCATGACATTGATTTTCTGAAGATTTAAAAAATGGTGGGAAATTTTATTTTACCTTTATTTTTCAAAAGTTTCTTTGTTAAATCAGTAATGTAATTCAATGTATTACTAATGCTAATTATATAAGTTGTAGAAATAACAATTTTGATGTGACTCTTAATGTTCCAGACTGGAGTGCCATACATATTTTATTTGGATCATTTATTCTGCAATTTGTTTTGAGAGGTTGTGGATCAGAGCTGCTTCATGCCAATCTTGTGCTCCTGGAATAAATTATCATGTCAATAAATAAAGTAGAATTAATGAAAAAACTTTGATTCAAGTGTGGGGAAAAGAAAGCAGGACAACTTTCTGGTCGACAGCTTTGTTGGACATAATTATTTTGGACAGAAATTCCTAGGGGATATCATGGATAAAGGTTTACCGCCATGAAAGGCTGTGATGTTTTTTTTTGCCAGTCAAATATTGCATTTCCCTGTTTTTCTCAACTCACAACCCAGAAAGTTTACAGCTTACATGTCAACCAAAGGCTAATCCTTCTTAGGGTTAACCTAGCCATAAAAGAAATGTTGAAATAATTTTAATTGGGTATATTTGGACTTGTGCTGAGATTTGGTCACATTTTTGCTGGTAGTACTCTGTATTCATTTCAAAATGATCTTACTGAGTTTTACTTCTGATTTGTTGACTAAAATCTGATTTACTAGCAAATCCAAGAACAAACTCATCAATTTTAAGCTTCAAGATGGATGCACTTTATTTTATGAATCATCCCAACAAAATGAAATTACATAATGTTCTGTCTTATTGTGCTTAGTTTTGCCTTCAGTTATCTTTGTTTACACTGTCTGCCATACCACCAGTGCTCAATTCAAATTCCATGCTATCACCTTTTCCCCAATAAACAAATTCTTCTCCAGTTTTTGAAAATAAATCCTCTACTTATTTTGGTGCAGACACACTAATGATGTACCTTCTACCATCAACTGTGCCCTTCACAGCAGCCACATTCATCCAAATAAGTGGTGGCATTAACTGAGCATTCTTTCTGAAAAACCAATGCAAATGATTTTTTTGTCAGATTTTTTTTATCTCAAAGTAAGGAAATCCCTCAATCCTCAATTTCAGTTTCAAATGTCATTCAAACACTTTGCAGTATCTATCACTCCATTTCATGAAATGACACTATCATATGAATACTCAGCATCAAAGCATACAAAACATATTTCAGACATATTGCAAATGTTCATACATCCCGTTTTACAATTTTATGGGAAGAACGATCGTTGAATTTAAAACTTATCACCCAAATGGATAATCATGAGACTTATTTTTCCTTCATTAGAACCAAATTAAAAAATATTTGTTACTCCTTCCACCTGTTGGTGCAATCAGAGAACATGTATGGAGCACCTCAATCAAGGAGTTGATGCAAGTTCATTCATGAACATACTTTGAGTTTTCAATATTAGCAACCAGCATTGAAAATACCAGGTAAATAGAGTGAAAACATACCCCGTACACTTGTACTAACTGCTGCAGTACAAAACATTACTTAGGGTGCATCACGAACACCTCAGAAAAATTTACAAATACAAGTAATAAAAATGGTAAAAACAATGGAATACCTTGAGAGAGGGATTTTTCATGTTTTTATTTTTAGTATTTGTCTGGTTAAGGAAGGTTTTGGTGATTAAAGTTCAATGTTCGAAAGGTTTTAAAGGATGTCACATTCCAAAATCTTCATTTTCTGATATTTGGATAGCATTGATGCTCAAATCACTGAACATGGGAGAAACATCATCCACGACCTTGAATAATCGTGGAATATTGCAAGGCTTGCTCTCCATTACATCTAACCCTGCGTCCTTGAATTTCATTAACTCGCTTCTATCAAAATCGTCGACATGAGCAGCTGTTAAGGCACAGATTGGCTGTCTCGCTCCAGGTCTGACAGAATCTTCCCACATACGAAGCGCCTTAGTTGCATCAAATCCATTCATTACTGGCATATCTATATCCATGAAAGCAATATCATATATTGATTCTTTCATCTTGTTGACACCTTCAACCCCGTTTTCAGCTGTATCAACAATGAAGTTTGCTTTTTCAAATGCCCTCGCAACCATCTTTCTAGTTACAACACTATCATCAACTATGAGAACTTTTCTCCGTAATTTTCCTTGACGCCAGCCATCAAGGCCACTTTCCATGCAGTGATAGCGGAGTTGTCTCAGAATAGTTAGTGATGCTTCAGCAAATTGCTGGGCAATGACATCTTGTTGTACAGGATCATCTTCGTGGTCCATCATTTCTTGAGCAACAGCTTTCAAGTTATCTAACTTGGTAGCAAATTGTGGAAACATCGTTATCCTTGCTTTTAATGGGATATCAGATATCTTACTTCCAGTTTGTGAAACTGTGCTTTTTTGCGATTCGGACCTCACCATGCTGGCTGAAAGCGTAGAGACTGAACTATCATTTTTTGATGGCTCGCGCCCCACATCCATACCCGAAGAGTCACCATTTTCCATATTTGAGCCCTTATCTTTGCGGTTCCCTCGAAGTTCAATGCTTTTCCCTGTCATCACACCCCTTTCCTCAGGTGATATGTTTTTATCTTCGTCATGCATGGCCGAAGACTCTTCGGTAGTATTATCTTCAGTAGACGAGCCATCAACTTTGTCAAGATCAAGGCCGATCGACGTGTCACCTTCGTAAAAGACGACCTGATCCGACTCCAAAATCTCCTCAACAACATCACTTGCGAGAGCTGCTAGAATATCTCCGCGATGCTTCAGGTTCATATCGCTCTTGACCTCTCCGTCACTACCACTGACATCGTAAAAATATTTACGGAGGTCCATTAACTCGGATTCATCAAATGGAATCCGTCCTAGCCAATCAAGCATTCTCACATACGCATTTTGGGATGGTGCACCAGCCAATTCATGTGCCCCAGAGATGACTTCGTTCGTAAGGAGATTAGATTCATCTGTGTTGGCCGTGCGGTTACTTTCCATCCATTGCAACAACGTCTTCATTTGAATATCCCTTCGAAGCCTGAAGCATTCTTCGTTCGTCAAGTGTTGGAGATNCGAAGCCTGAAGCATTCTTCGTTCGTCAAGTGTTGGGCCACTATTTCCAGCGCCCCAATAGCGACCATTGGTGGGCCAGCTCGAAATCCATGCATAACTTTCATAGGCACCCATCGATTTGAAATGATTCCAGCAACAATGTGGCACTGCGCTACTTGGCTGAGGCAGCAGTTGTCAAGCTCAAGCTCTGAAAGACGGGGGTGTTGCGCGAGGGTGAAGCCCATAGCAATGGCTCCAGATATTTTCATCACATTGCCTGATAAACCCAGACTAGTAATGGATTCACATCCAACCAATGATCGCATTAGAGTTGCAATTCCACGGCATCCAATATCATTGAATGCCAAGTTTAACCGCGAAAGAGTACCGATACTCGGCAGAGACGCAGCAACAAGCTGACAGCCTTGGTCACCAATGGAGTTGTTGTCCAGGTTTAACGTTNTAAGTTACTCCAGCACAAGCTGGTAACGTTAAACCTGGACAACAACTCCATTGGTGACCAAGTTTAACGTTACCAGCTTGTGCTGGAGTAACTTATTCATGATGCTTTCGATCCCCTTTGAGCCCATATCATTGCCAGAAAGAGAAACATCAGTCATGTTGACCTTGGTACGTTTCGATATTGCTCTAGTCAGCTTGGTTATGCCATTGTCGCCAAGTTTATTATAAGAAAGATCAAGCCTGTTCATTTTTGGGAGTACAGACTGACCATTTTCACTTTTTCCTTCAAGAAAGCTCACAATGCAAGAAGCACCTGTTGCGTCAATTCCGTTTGATTGAACCTTGAGCTCTTGAAGCGGACAGTTGGGACCCAATCCCGACAGAACATCGACCAAGCTTTCTGGTTTGATGGATGTACTCCCGAGGTGTAACAATTTAATTCCATCTTTCCCTTTATGAGAAGGTTGCGATGCACCATTGACATTTTGCGCAAAAGGATTCTGCTGAGTCTCTTCCTCCTCATCAGCCAGTAGATCTCTGCTCCGCCTCCTGCCATCTCGCCCCCTTTTGTTGCTCACTGGCTCCGATGAAAGCGCCACACCAAGATGTTTTGCCACTTCTCGATTGATTGTATTGCCAGATAGGACCAGGCCTTGCAAGGACGGCAATCCCCGCGTGTGCCTTTTTTTAAGTCCTTTGCAAAGAGAAAGGAGCCCGTGATTTGAAATGTTGCAGAAACCTAAGTCGAGGGTCTTGAGCAGCCCATTATCCGAGTAAATGAATTCGCTCAGTGTTTCCATTCCAAAATCACCAATGTCTGTGAAGGACAGGTTTATCACCGCAAGTGGTGGAGGTTTCAAATGCACAATTTCGCTTGGGGACCGTGCAGTAGCATTTGCTGCCAGTTGTTGTTCACTCAGACTATAAAACTCGTCTGTTGCTGCAACTAGATCCATTTCAGGCGAGTTCAGCGCAAGATAGAGTAATGGTCCCAAATCTTCAATCTGAAGACGCCCTGTCAACACAAGAGTCACTAACTTTACCTCCCCTTCAGTTAAGATGATTTTCGAAAGATCTAGTGTCGCCCCTGTTTTTAAGAAATCTAGTGGGTCTTCGTTCTTCTTGCTCCGTCTATCTGTTTCACCTTGCCCAGTTAATGGAGCAGCCTCTGACCCTCCCATTGCATACCCATTAGCGGCAGCTTCCATTAGCTCCCTCAGAGGATTGTCACTGCTGGAGAGATCAACGCCCATCTTTTCCGCAGCTTCTAACAACATTGCTTGAGTTTCTGCTGCCCCCCCTGTGTCGACATTCTCTTCTCCTGACGACGCTTCAATTTCAGAACCGAAAAATGACGATTCCACAGACTGAAGCAACAATGATGCAATCCTGGTTATTCTGCTGACGAGAACAGCAACATCTTCGTTCATCACTAGAGCTTCGTGTATAATTATTCCAGGCACGGGTGAGTCAATGTAAGAGACGACCTTGGCGACAAGCCAAATCCAGTCTCCCTCGACATTCCTTCTACGTAAATAAACCTCGACATCGGGTTGATCCCTTTCCCAGAAGTGAGTCTTGATTGCGTGCATTCCTAATAAGTCGTCCTCGTGAACAGAATCAAACCTGGATGTCATGAATGGTAAGCAACAAAAGAGTGTGGATGAGGATCAGAATTCCAGTGTACTCAATAGTAGTATGTAAAATCAAAAATGAACATGCACTTACGCTGATGTCATGAGAAGGTTTGCGGGAGGGAAACCAGTCGCCATTTCCGTTGCTCCAAGAATCGTTCCTGAACAGAAGAGAGAAAAACGTAAGAAATTATAAGCCGGAAATCAAGAAGAAGATCGATGAAAATTTGTTTACGATCCCCCTTCAAAACAAAACCATCCTGCTTGACGAAATGAAAAGGTCGAATTTGACAGATGAGAAGGACATTAGCCCATGCATCTCCTTCATCGAGCTTGATCAAAATGTAAGAGTACTGTAATCAGTGTCTCTTGACGGTTCGAAGTAGAAAATCGGCATAATCAGACACAACTTTCAGAAAGTGNAATTTTCATGTTCTTTTTGTTGCATTTTGCCAATCTCAAGTAAAATCACAAAAATGTGCCCCCCCCCTTGATGCACGCCAGGCACTCAACATTCAAATTAATTAGTATAACCTTGACTTACCATTGAGAGCAATAGTCAAAAAGTGTTCTTCTGGCCGCTCATCGTCCATTGACTCCTGGTGCAACTGTTGCTGCTGTTGTGTAATTTTCTCTAATATCTGTTGCTGCTCCGGAGACAACTGCCCCATCCGTTGCATTTCCTGGAGCTGCTGCAATTCCTCAGGACTGAGCAGCGGTTGTTGCGGCTCGTCCTGCGCTGCTAGCATCTGCTGTTGGGACATCATCATCATCTGCTGATGTTGCTGCTCTGGTGACGCCATTTGCTGTTGTTGAAACTCCTGCATCTGCTGCTGTTCGAGCTCCTGCATCTTCTGATGGTGCTGGAGCAGCAGTTCCTCGAGCGCCCGTTGCTGTGACTCCGGGTCCAACTGTTGAAGCGCTGCCAATTGATCTTCACTGAGAGAGTCGAGGATTTGAGATATTGTCATGTTCATGTCCATTTCGGATGGCATGTTCATGCTGCTTGAGTCGCCCTCGTCCATGTTGCCCATGTCTCCCATGTGCTGCTGTTGGTTATGCCCCATGTCTTGCTGCGGCGGTCGCTGCAGTTGATGCTGTTGCTGGCTCGCTTCGTCGTTGACGTTGGAGTTGCCCCCCTCGCTCGCCCCGCCCTTGGCGCGATCGTCGATAGACATGGCCGAGAGGGCGTATGGGAGGGCATCGCATGATTCCATCGTGATTGTCGTGCCGAGGGAACAGAGATGATGCGGTGAGAGGCCGCGAAATCCAGCACCAATGAATTTACGGAGCAATGTTGTCTCGTTGTCTCGTTCCCCTCGCTCTGAAAGCCGTGCTCCGCTATGGCTGTTGCTCAAAGCTAATGCCGCTGCTCGAGATGAAGATGTGAGCTGCAACTGAGGCTTAAGAGGTTGATGAAACGATAAGTCCCGCAAACAGCACTACTGTAATTGCCGCTGCTGCTGCTTCCAACGGAACCTCCCCCTGGCTTCCAACCTACGTGGCCAATGTCAAATTGCCAATAATAACACGATTGCCCCTGGTGTTGATACGGTATTAGGTACCTACTGGCTCGCCCTCCTAGCCACAATTGCTGCTGGGTTGCACTTGCTTCAGCTATTAATTGTCCAAGCAATAGAGACCCCCTTCGAAAGGACCGATGCGCTGGATCATGGAGGAAGTCGTCCAAGGTCGTCCAGCTTGAGAGGTTACGGTAAGTATACTACAAAAAAATCCTATTAATCACGGCGATGAGCGATGATGATGTTGTCGCGCGTCTTGTTCCTTGTTCCCCGCATGCGGATTGCGCACACGTGGCCACAAAGCTTTTTTTCCCTCCCTCGCCGCTCGCCGCTTGCCGCTCGACCAACAACGCCGAAAACCCAAAAGGCAGTCCTCAAGGCAGTCCTCAATCCTCAAGAGGGGCATGCGTCGATGCCGCCCCTTTGATATGGTCGGTAGCTGCTCGCAGCTTGATAATAATTGATAGCCCAATCCAGAATAATGCCAAAGGAGATCTAGGCACTCTTCTCGATCCAATGACTGTCGTCCTGACAGTGGTTGGAAATCCAATATTGCAACGTCCACGAAAAAGTGATATGGCAGTGAATCTCCAGGAAAATCTTGATTTGTAGTTTGTAGCTGATGAATTATTACTGAAGTACCTATTGTAGGAGTAATTGCTTTCATTTACTATCTAAGTGGTATGCTTTCAGTGCTTTCCAGCCTCTTTCTGCATGCACTCTCCATCGATTCTTTGTCAGGTTTCAGGTTTCAGTTCTTCTCTGTTTCATTTTTCAGTTGCACGCAGGTTGCATGTTGTCTGATGTTGTTGTGATGAATCAGGCACAGTTTGAATCCAGCCAGAGGGGGATTGTAAAAATCCATCCGGGTCCGCCCGGCCGAGGTCCGGCCGATTATTTTTTAGCTTATTTCCTAGTAGTACTTATTGTAAGTAAGTAGGTACGTAGTAAGTCCCATGGTAGAAGTTGACAATAGGAGTAATAATTACCATACTTACCATAGGTAGTAGTAATAGTAGTAACATACCTTAGGGATTTTACCAGGGACAGATTTTACTATCCCTAAGGATTACAGTAATCAAAAGTTCTTATTAGCTAAAACACTAAACTAATGCTAAAACAAGAGTAAGTGCTAAATTAATGCTAAAATAGTCATTACCCAGACCTGTGAGGAATGTCAGAAATTATCCAAAATATTAAAGGATCTATTCCTATTATTTTACTATTATAATTTTTTTATTCAGCAACCAATAACAATCATTAATAAACTTCCCTGATTTCCATTGTAAGAGTATGCACAATACTACAATACCTATCACACCATCATACAAAGATTTTTTATGAAAAACAAAATAACAAATCTTATAAGGAAAAGCATGGTTGATGAGTAGTACAATAGTGCTAAAAGAAAAAAATATCAGCCTAGCATGGTAGCAAACGTTACACAAGTTTATTACTAGAACATGGTCTGTTATTAATTGCAGCAACACAATTTGTATATCCCATTTCCAATTCACAGTCACAGCTGAGGTAGCATTTCAAGGTACCTACATGTACAATTGACATACAAAATTGTATCCTGAATTTTGTACTTTCTAGAATAATTTATTAGTATTAGGATAAAAGTGAGTTTTTGATAAAACTTGTTGAAGATCCAATTTGTTTGAGAAACAAAGTTGTTGATTTATCTAGCAATTTTGTAATTTAACCAGTGTTATGGCTCATGTTAAAATCACCATATTAGAAAAGAGTGAGAGATACAGGCAATGTGAACCAAGTAACTGTAGCACACAGAGAGCACTGCTTAACATCTCCTACATCTCTCAGGTCGCAAAAAACATGAGAAAAGTGACTTTGAAATTATCAAATTTACCTATTATGTAATATCATTTTTTTGCTTATATCATAATAAATTGAAAATTTATAATGTACTTTCAAGTGTGAAATGTTTTTAGAGAGATACGACCCTGTCAGAGTCCACAGTCCACACTTCCTACATTAAACTTCACCATTGGATTGTGATAATGCAGTATATTGTAAGATGAATTGTTATCTTTGTGTTCTGTCTGTAATCATATAGATGGAAACTAACTACAGTACTATAGCAACATAGTGTTCTTGTGTCATACTCCTAGCAAATAAACTGGTAGCAAAATTGTTAGTTCTTAATTCAATAATTGTAATAGAAATTCACTACTTAGATTTTTTGTTAATTATATTAGTTCAAACCACCATTGCTGCCCTCATTCCTTGCCACACTATGTACAATGGCCTATGTCCTGGAGACTAAGAACAAAAATTCAAAGACTGAAACAAAGCCACAATCATTGTCAACACTATCAATGAAACCCTCAAAAAACACCCCCCAGTCACAAACGCAATTGTTGCTGACACCCTCAAAAACCATTATCATCAAATTTGCTACCTCCATTGAAAGACCCAGTCACCAGTCACAGTTGCCCCACATGAACTACAATCATATGATTGTTGCCAACCCCCATGAAATTCAATGATCATACTGCCACCCAAAAAAGCCAACAATTGTACTGTCACCCACAAAAACAAATGATTGTGATACCACTCATAGATCATCCCAACTCCCAACCCCCCACAAAAACAAGAATTGTTACAACCTCAAAAAAATGATAACCATTACATCACCCATGAGAGGCTCAAAAAACGCCCCCTTATGAGAGAAACAATTGATGCAGCCCCACAAAATCCCTCCACAAAAGCAATGACTATTACATCCCCCCATAAAACCAATGATTGTGATACCATCCTCCAGTAATGATATGGTACTTCTTTGCCCTATCCCAAAAATAGAAAAGCAATTGTTGGATGATATTGGTGGACAGCATTGGTTGGCAGTCTATAATTTTCATTATTTTTCATTGTTGTGTTGAACCCATTGAAGTATAGACAAAAAAATAGATAGTAACACAATAATAATTTCATGACAAAAATCCACACTGAAAATGAGAGCACAATTTCTTACCATAAATAACTCTTTCAAACTGATTGAAAATAAAATTAAAGTATTAATATATTCTAAGCCTTCAATGAAATAGAATCATTTTTTCTTGAGAAAACTTTCAGAAACTCAGAAGAGTAATAATTGAAAAACCTGATTTTTTAAAAATAGTGGTAAACAAAGTCATTTTTTGAATGAGGTACTTTGTAAGATATGATTTGTGCAAAATTTGCGCATATATATATATATTTTAAAAGATAGCTAAAACAATCAAGTATTTGAAATTGGTGATGTCAATATGATCAAGGATTTGCTCAAAATGGTAGCCTTGATCAAACAATTTGACCCTGTGAAATGAAAAAAAAAAAAAAAAAGTAAAGCATTATGCTGGTTGAGTTTAAACTTTGATCCACTGTATGAAAAACACCTAATATTAGTGATATGCAACATATTACAAATGCATCTGCCTTGTGAATCTAATTCCAAATCTGAGCTACACCAGCCAAAATCAACTTGAACACTATAACTATTGTGTATGTACTTGCTGATAAATACTTTTTGCAATGTGAGCCTTGATTTTTGAGTGTCTACATAGAGAAAAATACCTTATTGTAGACATAGCTTGTTTTGTATGCACTCATATGTAGGATTTGTGAAAATTGGTCTTTGTGATCTTGGAAAAATATTTTAATTAAAGTTTTAATTTTATGAAATTATTTTTGCATCATATTATTATCCTACATCCATCTACATCCAAAAGCCTTCAGGCATCGTATTGTGCCAGTAGCAATTCAATTGGTGGTTTTTGATGGGAACATCCCAGAGTCATAACGGTTACATTATTTTATACACAGCTATTGCATGAAATATATTACATTAATTACAAAGTTTAAAATAATTTTTGGTGATATATTATCTCATCAATTTTTGTAAAAAAACACTTACTTAATTTGGAAAAAATGGACAATTTTGTGTATTTTCATATGGCTTTGAAAGATTTTGTGCAATATCGCAAGTTTTCACATATTTTCCTTGTTTTTGATTTTTGCCATTTATGGAAATTAACTAAAAACTTTGTAGAAAATTTACCAATGATTCATGAAATTTGATTTTAATATTTGCATGAAATGTCTCATGTTTTTGCTCAACTTCACATGAATTTGCATGATTTTGCACAAAATTTATTGATTGACAGATTTAAAAAAAATGGGCTGTAAATTTTTCTACCTTCATGCTTCAAAAGTTTCTTCACTGAATTGTTAACCTTTTACCCCAGTTTTTCCATGACTTTTACAACTAAGGTGTCAAAATATAACATTATTTGCATGACCTTGGGATGTCCATTGTGCACGGCACGCTAACCCTAACCGCGGTGCAGTGTGCAGTAAAATAATATTATGTAGTGGTAAAAGTACCATGGGCAGGATAACAGCACGATAATAAAAAATAATATAGTATTTTTAAGAACTGTACTCCTACTAGAGAGGTACCTACGTACTCGCAATACCTAGGTACTCCTATTGTACTTACTCCTACTTCTAAAGATTGTAGGTAGGTATTATTGTACGATGTAGTAGTGGTCATCCATAATTTTTGTAGCCTTTCTGCTTATTGTATTATTTTAATTAGACGGATAATAATTAATAATGCGTCTAATTTTTCTTAAAAATAATTACAATATTAAGGTACTTCAGGTACTTCCATTAGTACTACCATAGGCAATCCTGAGTGAAACTATTATCGGAGATTATTATGTATGTTTCTGGTAAGCATGGTATTAAAGGATACCGTACATTCCCAGCTATGCTATTGTACCGTAATTGTTCAATGTTTTGTATTATCATGAGCATCAATTCACCTTTAACCTATTTTTTTAAAGACGTCATAAAAAATGTACATACCACATGATAGATAAGAAATAAAATATCTCACGTTAACTTACTAATTAGTCCAAATTTGACACTTCTTAATAGAAGCATGCAGAACTATGAGTCTGGGTTCAATAGGAATTTGTGGACTTTATATGCTCTTAGGCCAAGATATTTGGAAAAATAATATTAGATGGATGGGTGGTAAAGAAATTCATTTCATGGTAAAGGGGTGGGAAACTTTATGAGCTTATAACTCTTTTGGCTGTAGAAACAGGTAAAACTCACCAGTGCAAAAAAAAGGCTATGAATATGCTTTTCTAATGGTATGTTGATGAGCTCATAAGGTTGAGTAGAGCTCAAGATATTCACAAGAGCATCAAATAAAAAATTGGGAATTGGATGGATAATAACCTGTCTAATACAATAAGCAATTAATATATACTTCTGAATAGAGGGATGTAGACCAATTGTTGTTGCATATCCTTTCATCCCAAAAACTGCCAAAAAATAATAAAAAACAATTAAAGATGTATAAATTCTATTTAAAGGGATTGAAAATGAATTGCAAAACCTTTTTGATTATAATATGGTGGATGACTCTGAGACAACCCCTGGAGATTTTTTTATTTTCACAAAGGATTCAGAATATAGCTGCATCACCAATTATCTCTGAGCCACCACTTGAAATTCTTTTTGTTCTCTATTGTTTTTGAAAATCACATATCATGCAAATCTTCTTGTGATTACTAGATATAATTCAAATAAAACGGTGCATGAGGGACACACAGGCCAAAAATAGGCATTTATCCAAATGTGTGAGATGAAAACATTAGCTCTCCTTCATGATAGATTTTTTCATGTGTTTATCTTGTCATCCATGTGTCTATACTTCTCACTGCTATTTTGGTACAAAAAAGACAAACATCAGCTTACTTTTTTGATTTGAGCAGTTTTTTCATGCTTTTACCATGCTTTGCTGTTTCTTTCCTCTCTTTTACTTTATTATTAAAGAGATCTTCTAAAAAAGTGATCATCACATTTCAATGATAAGGTTGCAAGGCTACTAAAAAGTAATTAAGAGTTTTTGTAAAATAATATGTCCCCTGAGCACATTGTCTAATAACTCCATTCAATATTTGGGGCAGGATTACCACAAAATCAAAAAGAGGTGAGAATTGGTTGTTCCCCTCTCATATATTGTTTTGCACAAAGCCTGGTGCAATTCTTCTTACTATCCCTCTACACCCTAGAACTGTCACACAGTACTTAAGCGTGTTCTGCTTGTCAAAAACTTACCTAGAGCG
>JALLOT010002174.1:0-13232 GCA_036939595.1 Thalassiosira livingstoniorum | reverse complement strand
TATTTCCCTTGATCAATTTATCTCTCGAAGGTTGATATCCACCCTTCGAGAGAAAAGAGGACATTGGACATTTGTCTTACATTTTGTAGAAAGGAAAAAAGTTTGAAAATTGACAGAGCAGTGTACAACCAAAGTTTTAGATAATAATATCATAGCAATTCAAGATTACAGTACTTTTATGAATACCTCTCTACAATACTTATCTCCCGGCCAGCCGGCCCGCCCGCCGCTGATTGATTTTTATTTTGAAGAACTTCTCGAAGAGCAAAAACATCAAAAATAATCATCAACAAAATGATAGGAGTAGTCAGTACTCCCTCAGTTCAAAACAAAATAATCACAATCTTTAGCATGAGAGATCTCAGCGAAATAAGATGATCTTTTTTTTTACCCACCCCAAATTTAAGTCCAATTTCAATTTTCCTATTCAAATAGAGGGTTTTTGTATCAGTTTCTGTTTTATTTCAATATTTGAGGCTAATCTGAACAAAATTGACAACCGGTGACTCTGAGCATAAAAAATCATTTTTTGGTGAGTTGTGACTAAAAAAATCAAAATTTTCTGCTCTTTCCAGTGGTATAATTTTTAACGGTGATGGAGTAAGTGGTGCTGAGTAAAAAATAGCTCGCTAAATTAATTTGGCGATAGAATGGCAAGGTGTTGTTCAAATAGTGTCAGTTGTGTGCTAGCTTTCACTGTGATTCTGTATGGATGAGAAAAACCACAAATGGACAGAAACCAACGGGAACCAGTTTTAAGTTTTTTCAACATTCGACTCTGCAGATAAAAAATGACATTTTCCGCCAAATTTCCAATCAATTTAGAAAAACATAACGTGGGAACAAGTTCAAATATCGAATTCGACACAAGAGAGAATCCTGTAGCTGCTGCGTATTAATGTCTTTTGAGGCTGAAAAGAAAACTTAACTTTTTATGGTAGCCCGTCCATAAAAAAAATGCTTTCAATAATCTTCAATTGTCAATAACTTTGTTGTCAATTTTGCTCAGGAATGATTCGTGACTCAAAAAGCTGTCAATTTTGTTCAGATTAGCCTCATATAAGTAGTACTATACCATAATTACAATACCTAAGTAAGTACCTAAGTACATATGGTACCATACCGACCTACATTAGCCTACATTCATATTGTTTGATGTAGTACTCAATTAAACTAGTTGTCTTATTATTATTATTCACTCTCTTCGTCCTCCATCTATCACATTCATTCATTCTCTTCGTCCTCCATCTGCAACTGCCCAAGCCCCAAGCTCCAAGCCTTCCCAAGCTTGTACTTAGTAATCTACGATACCATAGACAGAGAAGATAATAATAATATGGAATATGGTAGATAATAGAGCGAGAGAGGGCATGGATAGGGATAGATGAAGCATGGAACATTATGCGTGGGGAGCAGCAAACTCCCATTATTTGGTGCAAAATAGCGGTCACTTGGCCATGATTCATTCTCATCTTCCACTTGTCTCAGTTTTCTTTCAGTTACGACAAGGGCACATCAGATTAAATCTGAAATAATCGTGAACTAAGACAAAAAGGAAACCTCCCTCTCTATTCTGGAAATAAATGCCATAAGTATTAAATATCCAAGCCATGACCAACTCACCAACAGAGTCCATACTGCTTGCAGTTTCCCCCAAATTCACTGCCCTCTTGTCCATGATAGGCTCCTCCCTAATTCTAATCAAAGTTTTTTGCTCCCCCAAAAATCGACGGCAACCAATGCACCGAATCATGGCTTGCATGTCCCTATCTGACATACTATATAGCGTGCCTGTGTAATTTGTACTACCGCTTGTAGACTAATCACAGCTATGTAACAGATATTATTATTATTATTTCCTTCTCTTTTTTTCTAGGAACAATCATGATTCCGAAGGGCACCCCCAGTTGGTTTGGGGATGGATAACAGCCCATCTTTTGGGCAGTGGGAACCCGTTGGACATGTAACATTGCAGGATATTTGGGGCAATTTATGGTAGTGAACGTTTTATTCAATGCATCTTTATCAACCTATTATTTGCTCGTTGTGCGCCATGGTTGGAATGATGGACAAATAAAAAGAGTGGAGTGGTTGTTTTATGTCGTCCCATTTGGTTATGCCTTAATAACTTCGACGTTTGCTGCTGCAGCAGACATGTATGGACATGTGGAATGGACATGCTGGATACTTCCTGAAGCGTTATTTATTTGATGAAACCATGGATTTGACACCAATCCAAAGCCATTTTCGTTTAATTCAGTGGTTGTTCCTTTTTGGTGTTGTGTGGATATGTATTCTATACGAATCGTTTGTCTTTGCCGTGCTGTATCGCAAGATGAAGGCACTGGAAACGAAAGTGAACAGGCATTCTTCGACGATGCTGTCTTTGCAGACGCAAGATACAAAACATGAACCAGTATGTGAAGAAAATGGTAATAGAGATTTGACAACAGAAAATGGAGCGCATTTTGATGGCAATCGAAACGAGTTAGAGACATCCAGCAAATCAAGTGGGAAGAAGATGCTAACAAGATTTTCATCATCTTTATCATCATCTTTCTCAAGAAAGATCGTCACTACAGCGAAATCAAGACCTGAACAGGATACTTCCAGAAGCAAGCAAGTTGCCGTGCAAGGGATGCTTTGTAAGTAACGTGGGTCCATGAAATATTCATTGTTTTAGTCGAATGAGTTACAAAGTCTCACTCATTTTTCCGTTTCATTCTGCAGATGTAGTTGCGTATTATATTACTTATTTCTTCCCAACAGTCATCAGAATCACAGAACTAGTTGCAGGCAAAAATTATTTTGTGGTACAATTTTTCGACACACTTTTAATTCCACTTCAGGGATTTTTGAATTGCGCAATTTATCTTAGAGTAAGTTCGCAGAAAGATCACCTCATTGATCATTGATGAAAAGGTTTTAGCCTAACTAGTTTTATTCAAAAATTATCCATTCAGCCTCGAATGCAGACGTATCGCAGACGAAATCCCGATGCCTCATTTTGGGTGGCGTTAAAAGGAACTGTTTTTGAGACTGATGGTGGAGGAGCGGCAGAAAGCCCTGCGGCGATGGGTGGGGGCAACGTTGTTAGTGCAGGTAACATCGTTCCAGTAGGTAGCGCAGTTGCTTTGGGAAAAGGTGTTGCATCCAGAAATAAGGTGGCAGTAGACAGCGGGGTCTCAAGCTGCAACTCAGTTACAAGTGGCATGATGGTGAAAGAGGACGGTCGTGTTGATGAGTATTGACCTCGAAAAGTTTCGCACGAAGGGATAATTTCAAGTAAAATCTATAGAATTTACCTTGCTTTATTTTAGAGTTCTGTTAGAAATCATCCATTTATGAACTTCAGTGAGCAGCATTGACCTAGAACAACTCACATCACGTCTACTATCGCTTGGCATTGCTGCCCGCCAGACAATTTTTCAAAAACTTGTGCATCGTAACACACCCATCCCTCGCCAATTCCATCGCCTCCGAACTCGACTCCAACGACATTTTACCAAATTGATCCCACACCGTAACCTCCCTCCAATTCGGCATCATAGCAATGGTCACCACCCCCGAAGCTTCCAATATCTCATCTTCCGTCGGATCCGCAATGGCATGATACACCACTTTCTTCTTCTCCTTCACATCGCCATTCGATTCATTCACACTCTTCACACCCTTCACCACCGCCGCACTGCTCGCACACACCACATCCCTCATCCCCACACCCGCATCCACCAACGCCAAACTCGCCCCCACCACCGCGGCACCCAACACTCCCCCGTCACTCTGCAACACTTGCACGAACACCTCCACGCACATACTCCCACCATTCCCCCCATTCTTCCCCGACAATAACCCGTCCAAAATCACCGCGGGGGAGAGGGCATCGTACAATCGATTGGAGAGGTAGGTCTCATCCGAGAATGCGGAGGGGGCGCAGGGGGAGCCTCCGGAGGAGAGGAGGGCGGTGTCTTGGGAGGTGGAGAGGGTGTCGCGGGGGATGCGGGTTCCGGTGTAGACTCCTCCGCTGGAAGAGCCAGAAGAGCCAGAATTGCCGGAAGTGCCGGAATTGCCGTGGGTGGTTTTGGAGGAGAAGTCGTGGGAGAGGGCGTTGCTGGCGAGGGTTTCCATTCGTATTCCTATGTGGGGCAAGTACCGTACTGGAGACATTGTGAATTTTACATTGGTTGGGGATTTTTCATTGTGTTGATATATGGCATTTTTGCGTTGGCACATTGAAATAGTTGGTGATCCCATTGCATGAACAGAGAACAGAGAGAGACACCAGGACAAAGGCAAAACATGGAAAAATGATTGGTCAGAATTGTTCATCACATTATTCTCCTCAAGTTTCGGATGACAAGCGTCCAATTTTTTACTGGCATCATTGATTGGGATTTTTAATTCAGCATTGAGAAACAGCATTAATCCCAATTCAAACACCCAAATTCCTGCCTTGACAGAATCACCTTGTGATTTTCTTCAAGATCCAAACCATGGGCGCCAGATTTCGTAAAGAAATCATATTTCGATGTTTCAATTCCCCATTGATAAACAACGTTCATTCCAATTCAATTACAACATCATTTCCCAAACATAAAACAACAAACAAAAACAAAAAATCCCTAGTCAAAATCCGCACTGTACGAAATAATACATCCTGTGTTTTTTTTCAAGTTTCTGATGACAAGCCCCCAGTTTTATTACAGCATTTATCAAACAGATCAAATTTCAGCCTTGTCACTCATAGAAATTCAATCAATCAACCCTCAAATAGCAGGCAAAAGACCTGAGATCCCCGCCACACGCATGGTCAACGTTGCCTCCATTCTCCACACCCTCCAATCATCCCAGCTCTTCCCAGCTCTCCCCAGCTCTTCACTCACCCTCGCAAACAAGCCCCCCACCACTACTCGCCGCATTCAAACTCGAACAATTCACGGGCCGCGGACCCCTCACCGACACCACCAACTTGGTGTGACCCCATTCCACGAGTGCGCTCCCCGTAGATTGGGAGAGGATGGATCGTGCTAGGTGGATGCGGCGGAGGGAGCGTGGTCCTCTTGTGTTTGTTTTGCTTTTTTCCTTGGTTTCTTTGCCATCTGAATCTTTGCCATCGTCAGAATTGAGAGTATTCACAATGTTGACATGGTCGTCGTAGTCGTGTGTCACACGAGAGAATGGATCAAATGCGGATGTCGATGATTCAGGGGACGAAGATGACGGTGGGATGGAGAGAGGTACGTAGCAGTTGGTCAGCGTCGCGGTTGCGGACATTGGTGGGTGGCGCTCGTGGAGGCAGGGGGGGCTTGTTGTTTGGGTGGTCATGGTGTTCCGGTTTCCGGTGATTATGATGTATTATGGTCTTTGATCTTCTGTCTTTGATCATCTTCTGTGCGTGAAACGATAGTCTGTGATCTGTGATCTGTGATCTGTGACTAAGATCTGGAAGACTGCGAAAATCGCTAAAACTTTTTTATTTTTTCCTTTCTACCTAGTGATTTGAGCAAAACAGCAAAATGTTGGCTTCAAAATAATACCAGCTCCTAAACTGTGTTTTTTACTGATAATTCAGTGGCATTTTGATTTGAGGTCATTTCATTGTAAACCCAAATTTTATACTAATGTAGGAGTAGCAGAGGATGCAGAACTTCATGTTCATGAAGAATCCAATGAACCATAAATAACTGCATGTAGCAATACTGCAAAGGGGTCAAATCTTCACTGAAAGTCTGTTGGTCCTAGTTAGGCCTAATCAATCATTGAATTCAATGACTACTCTGTTGAATGCTCAAAATCAAGATTTCTACGTAGGAATAGTACAAAAAATTGTCCGCCCACTAATTTTTTTTCAGACAGGACCAATTCAAAAAGTGATATTTTGAAGGTTTCTGGGAGAATGCTGCGCACAGCAACACTGGAAGTGCTAGATTGTGGCAAAATAGCTATTGAAAGAGCACACACTCAGCTACTTATCTATGATTCAAATTTGATAAAAATTGTACCAGTAGAAGTAGAAGAATTCTTAGAAGCAATTGAATGGGATTTTGAATTCAATGAATTTCATTGGATTGAATGACAAAATAGAGCAACCAATACTAGGTAATTGTGTGCAGCAGGAGCATCCAAGATTCACACTTCTTTATGTGATTTGCTTTACTATCATGTTATATTTCCAATCTTATGAAACTGCAATAAAAAGTCCAATGAAAAATTTTCAGAATCAACAAAAAAAACTTTCTCTTTGTGTGTTTTTACTTGACAAAGCTCAATGTCACCTGCAGTTGTCTGCAATCTCCCAATGTTGCCTGTTGCCTGCCTTTGCCTAACTTTGCCCAACATTTCCTAATGTAACTTAAAGTTTACGAATGTCACCTAATGTAGCTTAATGTCACCTAATGATGCCTAATGCTCCATGGCAATGCAAAAAAGGTTTTTGATAATTGTCAATAAAAACTGAGAAAATGATTTTTGACCCACAAAAAAATTTCTGATTATTAATTTCTATTTTTATTAGAAAGAAATTTGAACAATTATTTTTTGTTACACCAATGTTTAAATTTTTGTGCAATACATACAAATGAATTTTGAAATCAAGGAACTAAAGTACATACCATAGCTCATCATTTTTCTAACTAGGATTACTATGTGATGTACTACTCTGCATTCTGCAAGGTACAATACTAGTAGTAGTGCTATCTCTTATGTAAATTCTGTAATTTGTATAAGTAACTAGATACTTACCACCTACCTACATAAATACAATACATAATATAAATCATCTATATCCCCTTTGTTGCCTAAAGTTACTTGCATTACCTACAACAACATTGCCTATTATTGCCTAGATTGCCTGCATCACCTAGATTTCCTTACGTTGACTGGTGTCACATAATCTCTCCTGGTGTTACCTAATGTTGCCTTGTATTGCCTGACACACACATACTTTCAGAAAAAGTGAACATATTTTTGCTTCACGTTTTTATCAGGCTACAAAATGATTCTGGGATGTTCCATAGCTACAGTCTTTCATTGATATTAGAGCAGATACAGTTGACCTCAACTTGAGGGATTATTGCAAAAAATAAATTGCAGCCAACAGTCTGGGAACCTCATCCATGATAGTAGTAGTAGTAGGTACTAAAAAAAAAGTTACAGACCTCCCCCAACCACCATCCTAATTGTTTGGATTTCTCCATGACCCCCTAAAAATAGGAACCCTCCAGTTATTCATTAACAAGTGGCTTATTGATGTAAGACACATGGATATCATGGTAATTAGTGATTCAAACATTCCTCAATGTCATTCCAACAGTAAATGCAAATAACTAATTATTTAAAGTTACACAAATAATGGTGTTGCATTGACAACATAGCAATAAAGATTGTGGTATCTGATTGATAATATTATGACATGTGGGATTTGCCTACTGATATTCACTAACTACCAAATATTCCTAAGTAGGTACTTTAGTTGAAATTTTGGTCATAATTTCCTGTATAGCAAACAAGATTATCCACGAGAAGAAAATATATTTCATTTTTGGGGTTTCCTCCAAAATTCTATTTTTATTTCATGCTTGAGAGGGGACAAACAAGGTTGTATGATATTGTAGTAAATACATTATTAGTTACTGTACTTACTTCTTAAGTATGTAGTTTAGTGTAATCATTCTACTACTGCATTTGTAGTAGATTTCCCTAGGTAGAATATGCGGCAGCAAGACTCTGATGCTATAACCTTTTCATTTTGTACCAAATAATAAGTATATGGATAACAATCCTCATCTTTTTGGAAACTATTTTTGTTGTTTTGTTGTAGAATTTGTAGTAGAGGTTTTTGCAAGGAAAGGCTTAGCTACATGTACTAAATGTATGATAAGTACTCTAGTGCAATGCCTTTTGTTCCTGATATTGTAGAATATTGTAGATATCTAAAAACTGAGATGAACTTGAAACAACTATGACTGTAAGCACAACTATGATTTACTTTTAAAATGAGTTTGTCTGTCCCAACATTGATTGCGGTATATTGACAAAAATATAATCATACTTACATAATTAGGTAAGTATTTCCTGCTGTTGTGTTAAGAAGATTTGAACAGCAATATATCACAATGGTGATCTAAATCTGATTTATGTTTTTACTGAGAGAAGAGAAGAAGATATTTATGCTGCACAAAGCTTATAATTAATATGGTTTGGTAATTTTTTTCATTTGAATCTTATGCAATAGCTTGAAAAATATTCAAAATTTTGGTGAATCTCTATGTTGTAATAAAATGAAGTTTTTTAATAACAATTATGTTAAAATTTCTCTCTGTGGATTGGCTTTTTTATTGCACTATTTTTTAATCCCTATAACCATCAAATGATTTTGACCTAAAATTTACATAAAAATAGTAGGATTTCAATTTACTTTTTTTAGTTTTTTTGTAGAAACCTCTTCCCACAATTAATTATTTAAACGACATCAATGATTTTAAGATATCAATAATTTTTTGAAGTACCAGGTACTATGTGTTACATATGATCTAAATCTAAAGCTTTATTTTTGTGAGTATGCATATAAAAACTTCTTACTGTTAACACTGATGAAATATTTTAGGACTAAACCATTGGTTAAAACTCAGAATTTTACATAGACTGTTGTGGTATTTGAGTGCCCCATTCAAAATGAAGTTTATGATTATATCATCTAAAACCTATGCATTAAATTTTGTCATTTTAATTCATTATTCTTTAGCTTTCATATATAATAATATTTTAATTACTTCATATTTCAAAATCTCATGAATAATTCATCAAAACTTGATGCTTTCCCATTAGATGAAACATTGAAACATTACTATCTGATGTTTTCATTTGAAAGTAAATTACAATTTGTTTTTATTTCAAGCACACAATTTGTCCCTCTTTGTTGTCTCTCTAAAGGCAGGAATTACAAATCTAGTATAAAAATCAATAAGAGCTCAAACCCACATTTTGGTGACTAACATGGCATTACTTTTTGTTTTCTAATCTCTGTAATTGTGAAAGTAATTGAAATTATTTACTCTCCATTGTTCAAAATAAACTGATTAATTTTTTTAGTGCTAAATACAAAAGGTGGTAGTTGAAACTTTTGTCAAGAATCCCTGTCATTCAATGGTACCTTTTATGTTTCCTGTTGACATCCCAAAAATGATATTCCAGATCACTTAAATATTGTTATTGTATTTTTTCATAATACATCAAAGAATTAGAAAGAACTCTCTACAATAATATGTTATTGTGTTGTAAATAATGTTCAAAATTCACCTATGATGATTTCTTGTATCTTTTTCAATGCTTGCAGGTAGGAGGTCCAGTTTTGGGGGGATACTTTTTAATTAGGATTAAAAAAACATTGTTGCAGATATTAATAGAATGAAAAAGTATGTATGAATACATGTAACATTTGTAACAAGAGGTGTTTTACATAAAATAAAACCCTGAAGTGCCTGGCTAGACACCCCTTCCCCACCAGACCTCCTTACTTGCAGGGATAACAAATAGTTAGGAAAAGTGAGACTTCGGAAAATGTAGAATTATGAATAATTGATCACCCACAATAGCTACAATACACCAAAATAATTTCTGCCAGTGTAACAAAATCTCTCAATAATACTTTTGTAGCAGCTGTAGTAGATGGTGTTACAAGGGGCAAGTAACTGTTCTACTACTAAAATTGTAGTAGGGTTCCCTAGATAGAATATGCTGTTGTGAGATTCTGGTTACATAACCTTTTAATTTTGTACCAATTCACAAGTATGCAGTGATAAAAACATCATTTTGGAATGTTTTGTATTGTTGTAGAATTTTTAGTAGAAGCTATTCAAGATAAAGCTTAGATACATGAACTAGATGTGTGATGAGTTTTGTGTGATATCTTCCATTTGGTATGTAGAACATGTAGATATCTCAAAACCAAGACTAATTTGAAGCAACTCTGACTATAGTTACAACTGTGATTTATATTTAAAATATGCCTGTCTGTTCCAACATTAATTATGACATGTTATTCACAAATATTGTCATAATTACATACACAGGTCTATGCTATCAAGGGTTCTTTCCATTTCTTGAAGGAATTCTAGAGGGGGTTTGGCTGTTGCTGCTGTTGCTGCCATTGCTATGGCTTTGTTTGCCTTTTCCTTGATGTAATGTTCACGTTGATAATTTTTATGTGCCTCTTTAAAATGTCTCTTCCAGTTTGGCCATGTTTTAATATTGGCTACATGCTTACGCTCCCACGCGCAGAGATCATCCTTGTACAAGCTGCAACGGTACATGACATTGGTGGCTATTGTCATGACCGTTGAGTCCAACATGACAATGACAACTCCAGCTTCAGTGTTGCAAAATTGTGCTTTTTCAAGTTTTTTGATATAGGCCGCCATTCCCATGTTCATGTCAAAGTAGTCTTGCATTTTGTTTTGTATTGTAGTGTCACCACGTTGATTGCATGCATCTTGCCATAATTGTCTCAGAGGTGTAGCAATTGTAGGCTGTGATGTGCACAAATTTGTAGTTGGGGTCCTTGATTTCTTTGATGTATGTTTCATCAATGACCAAGATGATGAATTTCTTTGCCCCCAAATCTGCTGCATAATACGTTTCATATTCCTTGATTCTCATGTCATGAATGGCTTCTCTCTCCTTCCTCTCATGTTCTGTTGCAAAGGTGCCAATAGTTGTATTGTAAGGTGGTGGGTAGACTGGACAGTTGAAACGATAGCCCACATTGTTGCCATACTTGTCATAATCCATCAGGAGGTCCAACAGTCCATGTTGGTTTCCACCTAAGGTAGATGGGACATTGAAGAGGGATTTGCAAATTCACATCTTCAATGCTTCAACGTCAGCCACCATGGGTTTGCCAATGCTCGAAGAGGGTAGTGACCTGTTCTGGGGTCATGGTGTTGTTGTTGTTGGTTTGTTGTTGGCGCTATGTGCCGTGCGGTGTCAGGTATCGTCTAATTTTCTGTTATAGCTACATATGCCTAAGAGCCTATGGTCAGGGTAAAACTTACGTAGCTATTTTATGTCCCTTAGTGTGACTGACTACGCTAACTAGAACTGAGCCCAGGTGGGATCTACAGTTACAATGGTGATCTAATCTTTTATTTGTGTTTTTACTGAGAAAAACACAAATAAGTTTAATTCACATCACAAAAACTTATCGTTAATATGGTTTGGTGATTTTTTCATTTGGTGCTTTTGCAATAGCTTGCAAATCATTCAATTGTTTGATGAACCTTAATGTTCTAATAAAAAGGAAGTTTTTTTAATATCAAGTGTGTTGACATCAATCTCACAAAACATCTGACTTGTTTGTATTGCACCATTTCAATCCCTATTGTCATCTCATAAGTTTGAACTGAAACTTATAGAAGGATTTCAATTCAATTTTTGTAAGTTTTTCATAGAAACCTCTTCCAACAATTCAAATTATTGAATGGTGTCAATCATTTGAAAATATTAATAATTTTTTTAAATGTATTATATATGATAAAATTCAAAGTTGTCCCAAGTGATATTTTTGTGAATAGACATATACAAATTCTTGGGGGTAACTCAGATGATATTTACTTTAGTATTAAATCATTGGTTAAAATTCAGAACTTTAAAAAAGTTGTTGTAGTATTTGAATGTAACTTTGAAGTTCACTATGGTATTGTCTAAAAATTATACGTTTTGATTATCTTCTTTGATTAATTATTCTTTAGATTTTATATATAATAATTTTTGAAGTACTCCAAATATGAAAATCATATGAATTACTCATCAAAACTAATTTTTACTTGGAGTAAAACTTGTTACTTTTCCATTTGAAAGGCCACCTATTATTGTCATTTAGACTTGTCTTGTCCTGAAACATAATTTTTGAAAACCCATTGTAATGATAGATTATGTTTAACATCAATTTATAGTTCTACTTCCTAATTTTCTCATACTCATGATCCATTCTGTCACTAATCTACCTGGATCTGCAGCTGAATCTTGATTAACTGTTTATGATTACAATTCCTGTACAATATCATGTAATATTCAGCTACCAGATCTATAATCAGTGTGTCCTTATTTTATTTACCAGGGTGTACCATCAAATTCAAATTAAATATTATATTACAAAACATATATAATTTCAGCACATTCTTCACAAAATTCAAGCTCAATTATTTTTGGGTTTGGAATTGGTCAAACACAATGTCAGATCACAATTATTTTCATTTCTCGTGAGTGTGTCCTCATTTGCTTATTATTTTGTGGCTTGAAATGTTTCTCAATGCGTTTTTACTTTTAATCTTGTTTTTATTTTCTGCTATGAGCTTAACTGCCCCACTTTTCATCTGATGTATATGATCATTACTCTTGACAGTCTCACTCTCATTTGGATGTCATTGTCTTCTAATTCTGGTCTTTTAGTTTTGATTTGTTCTCTGCTGTTGACTAATATTAATTCATTTCCAATTGCTATTTTCTTGCAACAAATATAATGGCCTCCTTTGACATAATAATCTTTAACACTTACTACAAAATGTAAAATGAATATTCTTACATGAGTGAGCTCTAATAATATGACAATTGATCCTTTTTTCCCTATTCCTCCGAATGAGCATTCAAGAGATTTGACAAGGTGAATATTTTCACTTTCATTTGCTTTTGTGCTTTCAGATTCAAATTTGAAATTTCAAAAATCAAAATCATCATTTTAGCTACAGAGTTTGCAAGAGAGGTATGAATTTTAAATTTAAATTGGAGATTGAAGATCAATCTCTTGAAGGTCAAAATGGACCCTTTGGTAGATTTCTACATAAGCTGGAATCCCTAATCTCTCAAAGAACAATTTGGGGGGACAACTTACCTACATTTTGTAGTATCTCTGGTTTTCAAATGGTCTTGTTGTAAATTCTCTCAAAACTTTCACTGTTCATCTGTGTTCTTGTTTCTTTTCCTTTACCTTTAAATGCAATGCTACAATTCTCAGTTTTTTGTCCATTGTGAAATCCAATTTCATATCTGTAAATCTTGTTGCCTTATAATTATCCACATTTCATGATTTCTATTTCCATCATTTTCAATGGTTACCTCCACCAAATTTATACTTTATCTTAAACAATTGGTGACCACGGACTTGCAGTCCACATTGTTGATTTGTTTTTGTCAAAAAAAAAATACAAAAAAAACAGATAACAACTTTCTTCAGCACT
>JALLOT010002173.1:0-13233 GCA_036939595.1 Thalassiosira livingstoniorum | reverse complement strand
ATTTCTGCCTCCAGTTAAGGAACATATTGTGAGCCTTTGTATGGCAAATATGGCAGAGGCTACATCCAATTTAGATGATGCAACAAAATGATGTGTTGAGGATGACAACCTCCTCTCTCACATTGTGCCTGAGGTTGAGGTGGGGAAAAATGATTCTCTAGTAGATACACTTTGCTCAAAATATGAACAAAAGTTCTCAGCTAAGTTGTCCTTCTTGGAGGAGTCTCTCTGAGAATTTATTCCCCAATGGATATTGCAAACAAAGGTGGATCTGCTGGGTCCTTTGGAGCACCCCATTAGCATTGGCACAGCAGATTCTGACAAACCACCCTACCCTGACACCACACTCACATTCTGCTTCCCCCAACCAACATGGTGTCCCACAACAACATTGTACACCTGACTTCCCTCCACCTACACACTCCAGATCCCTGCACCACCTATGAATGTATGTTAGAATGTGCAACTTGATGACCTTTCACATCATAAGTCACAACAAAAGGAAACACTTTCTGGGGATGCCACAGATGATGACCCTTACCACATGGGTCCCGAATCCCAAAGGTGTTTTAGCCTCAAAAGAGAACCATTTGTATCATTTGGGGTTATCAAATGCAGATGAACATCAGGAAATCATAGAGGTGCACTAGGACTTTGTTCAGACTTGGAGGCAAAAACTGGGTAGAAATGATGTCTTATATAAACCAATGAATTACCCTGAACATTATTTTTTTAAGCCTCTGAATTTGTTGGATATGAGGGATGTTATTGACTATTTCCATGACCTACAATACACTGCCATTTGGTTCAACATGGCTCTTACCCCATATTATGCTGTGGAAGTCAAATTTCAACAATGGGTCTTTGTCCCCCTGGCCTGGGAACTCACAAGTATAATAAAATGGCCTTCAACTCACTCTGCACTAACTACTGGATGGTGTAGAGTGCTTCGGGTGATGTTTATATGATTTCTTGGTGGATTTTTTCCATCTCAACATAGGCTTTTGACCCCACCCATGAGCTAGAGTTGTTTTGTCCTTTGTCAAGATTGTTCTCCAGCACTTCTGTCAGTCTTAAAAGAGAGGAAACAATAACAGTGAGAAGGAGAAGAGTCTCATGTTTTTTAATCACGTTGATAAGCCTATGCCTATGTTTCTCGGGCAGTGTGCATATTGATCATGGCTGTTGACACCCATAAAATTGATTAGTCAAGGTTTTGGGGAGATGTGTCATCTCCTTTCACCATAAATTTCCCGGCAGAGAAAATTGCAAACATCTCCCTTATGCCCAAGGATGCTTATTACAGGTGTGACCATCCCATGATTCATACTCAAGGTTGAAGCTCTGTGAATTTCAGATGATGTCAGCTCCCTCCTGACACCTGCAATGACATCCCTCTCCACTATGCAGTCACCTCAACCCACCTGGCTGGTGGCTCTTCTTTGTCAAACCCAAATATCCTTTTTGCTGGTGTATCAGCTTCTGGCTGTACACCTATCCCTTCTCATCCTTCACCCTCATGCACCACCTCTTCAAAAACATTCCCTTCTCCTTATCAAGAACCTTGGCTAACAGATCCATCCCAATGTTGTCATCCTTTTGACCCAACTGCTCAATGTGAAGCTTGCCAGCATGTGGATCATTGTTCCAATTCTTGCAACCAGTAGGCCATGGTACTCTTTTTGTGGCAATTTATGATGGACCCCACTCAGGCATCTTTATGCAACCATGTGGATACAGCATGGTACAACACCCATACAGCTCTGAAGGACCAAGCCACTTGCCAACCTCTTCAGCATGCATGGAGGCAATGTGACATTCAGAGGAACAGCTTGAATCCACAATTGATTGAGATACATGGGATGAGGAGCAAGCATGAGGCCATATACTGGAATAGATGGACATGCAGCTACTAAAATCCTCCTTGTGTCTGTCAAATTATTTGCCTCCCTCTACATCTGAGGAGGGATCTGGTTATGAAAAGTCAACGATAACAACTGATTATATGCCTAAGATTTTCCCATGATGCTATTGTTTAGATATTTCTGATGATGACTTGTCAATCCATCCTACCTGCTCCTCCACTCCTGCAGAACTTCATGTTTTGTGTACATTTTATCCTTTGTCCACCCATGATGCTGAAACCATGTATTCAGTCAATCTATTGCCTTCCATAAATCATAAAACTCTGATGACTCTTCCTCTGAAGGCTCTGTTTGTGTCAATATTTTTGACTGTAAAAATCATGCCACCCATCAGACATGACAGTTTGCTAATAAGGCACTTGATGTCCTGTGTCAGGTTCACCCCACCTTTGCCACCTTTCCCACATCCATTGACTGCCCTCTGGCCTCTCTGATGGATCATATTGATTGTCAAATCTCACCAACTGATATTTGAGATTTCCCCAAGTATTTTGCTGCTGCTACTAGGGTTAAGGACAACAAATCAGCACAAACATTCACTCAGGAGGATTCAACTGACCACATCTAATTGATAGTACCATATGGTTTACATTCAGGCCTTCCCACAGGCTGTTGGTATCAGTGATAGACATAATATGATTTTACAATTTGGCTCTAACAGTGCCCTCACTGATTTGGGAGCCAACATCTGTCTCATGGAAATTGTTCCTATTCCACCTTTTTTATTGACCTGGAAGTTAAGGATAACCCAGATAAAGTACATAAATCCATACGTACTCACAAAGGCTATCTTCCTCTCCTTCTTTCCAATGGTAATGTGTATTACCAATAATGCTTCTACAGTAAAAATGTGGGGGAACAATTATTTATCCACAGGTGATTGTGGAATCCAGTGATTTCTTCTGCACTTGGGTTCAGGAGGATTACAAAGGAAGATTCCAGGGCAACCTCAAGTTTTACTCTGAGAGTGGGCTTAACTCTATGGAAATTCCCCTTTCAAGAGGGATGGTCTTTACGTCTAACAGATGTGTTGACAATGGACTCTTCACCCACTTTGGACTCTTCATTTGTGGCATTTCATGCAGCAGCTGCACCTGCTGGCACTCATAAGATTTTCCACTTTTCAACTATGCTTGTGGATCAAATGAAAGGTTACAACAAAAGACAAGCAACTAGAATCTGTGTTATGGGCAGCTTGAATGAGATTCTGTGAGGAGTGGCAGTTGGAGGTACTACTACCTACTACTACTACAGCATGTCACTGTAACTCCAAACCAATTTAAATTCTATCCATTTCATTGCTTGGATCAGAAGGAACAGGCCACAATTAGGAAACAGGCAGTGGGATCAGATCCATAGAAGGCCAAAGAGTGCTGTGAGAGGTCCTTTATGAATTTTGGGTTTATGAGGACATCCAGATTTGATGATGCATAATGTGAGAAGAAAAAGGAATGCATTAATTAATCATATGATGGCAACAATGCATATCTACTTATTGTTGTCAAGGTGTCTTACCACATATAGATCTTCCTGGTTGTATCAAAGGAGCCACCATTGGACATTGTTAGAAAATTCAAGTCTACATTTGGAAGGGAAGAGAGTGGCCAAGTTTGCTGTGACAATGGTGACAAATTGGATGAGTTGGAACAATTCCAGACCAACGTGCTCAAAGACCACCATTGTGTGGTGGAACCCACTGATGCTGATGACCCTAAACAGAATGGTGGGGCTGAGACATGGAATGATATTATCACTGTCAGGGGAGTGCCCTCCCAGCAAAATATTGGTCATCACCCATCTTACACACTGTCTATCTTCATAATTGCAGGGTAAGTTCTACCACAAAGATGACCCCTTTTGAGGCCTGGCATGGTTGGGGGCCAAACCTCAAAAACCTAAATCTGTTTGGATTGAGAGCATGTGACAAGAAGTCTCATAAAAGGCAGTCAAAGTCAGACTGCAATTACTTTAATGGCATCATCATGGATTATATGGCCACAAGCTGGAATACTTGTTATTTGGACCTAGTGACATGACAAATGAAAATTGTTCCTGTATGCTACCTTTGACAAAGCATGGTACCTTTAGCTGGTGAACTCCCCTGATTTCCAACTGTTATATGATTTTGGATTGGAGGCATTGTTGTATTATACCAGATATGCACAATGACAATGGATAGTAGACTTTGCACCCTACCCCCCTCTTCCCTCACTCACACCTTCAATGTGGCTTTATTTTAAAGTCAACATGTGCCAACAACAAAGAAAGATATATTTTGGGTTGCTTTGGAAAGCACAACTTTGCTTCTGGAGAGAAGTCACAACCAATATTTTCAGCTCAACAAAGATGTTCTCCTAAGTAGCATAACAGCTATACAAGAGCTGTATTTTCTTGAGAGCAAATTTAATCCACAACAGGACTATTGACCCTGAATTACACCAAAGTCCAAAGAAATAAGGATGACCAAATGGGAAAAAAATGAAAAACTAGACAATCTTTTGCTTGTAGCAAAAAGGAAAAAAACTCAGAATTGCATCTGCATTGGCTGGTATTGTGATGGGATCAAGTGTTGATGAAAACGAAGTGAACATGAATGATTCTATGTCAGTCATGGGCCACAAAGAACCAATACAATTGATCATAGCAAAATCTCAACATTTTATGTTGTGTTAGAAGAAACCAAAAAAAAAAAAAAAAAAACTTCCTTTTGACTACAATTAGTTCCAATCTTGTAAATCCATTATTGAATATGTAGCCAATCATGTCATTGGAATGCATTGTCTCTCTGGATCTGGATCTACATTTGAGCCAAATATTTTGTTGAGCAGGTGTAGTCTCAATCAGCCCATATTAGTGATTCAGAGGAAAATTGCAAACTTGACAAGGAAATTGCTCTATGCTTTTGAAGGTTCTTATCAGACTTACCAAAAATGCACCACATTCCCTTTGTACATTGATTCTCTGGTTAGTTCCACTACTACAATGTCATAGTTTAGTTCTCAACCAAAAACAAAAAAGAGACAGGAAATGGTCTTAGCTCTTATTTCAAGCACGGGACATCATTTATCATGCATGTTTTAAACATTGACAACTTCAGTTTTGATAGCCTACAAAAATTCATCTAAACCTCCAAATATGAAGCAGCTACTGGAGTTTGCATCAGATGTATTATTTGAGAACATGAAGCAGGCAATGAATGCATGGATCCATGGTGAAAAAGAGTTGACACAAACAAGACCAGAGAGAGAAAGGACACAAAATGATTTAGACAGCCAAGCACATCATGTTATTGCAGCCACCCCAAAAATTCTTTAAAAGATAGAAAAATCAAAACCAGAAATTCTTTGTTTGATAATAAGACTCTGAAATTGATTGGTGGGTTTGAGCCATCATCTCTGCTTCCTTTGGCCTTGGAAATTTGCCATTTTTGCCAGACTGAATTTTCTTGGAACAAACATGCAATAACACCTAAAGAAAGAAATGATCAGTAAATTTGCTTTAAATGTGCAAACATCAATCTGTCGTCTTATGCTGAAGGAACTAGGATCATAAAGGAAAAGACATCAGGGGGGCTAAGAATGACAACTATCTGCAACTAGAGTTAGGCAACCAAGATCTAAAATGAGAAAGATTCTTTCCGTTTCCTTTCAAAATGTTTTGTCTTTTTTATCCCAGTAGCCGTTGGCTTCAGAATTCTTTCATTTATCTTACTTGTGAGTTTACACAGCAAAAAATCTTCTACATTAAAGAAGAATATTCTCAATATAATTAGAAAGTTCATAGTACTCTACAATAAAAAGTGTTGGCAGGATTGTGATGAAAATATTTTTTGTGGTAACTCGTTTGCAACCAATAAAGAAGTTACAAAATAAGCTGTAAGAATTATTCATCTATCTAGCACAACAGGAGCATTGCAATTTGTCTATCTTGGCCTTTGCATCAATCCGACAAATAGACACTGCTTTGACTCAGTATGTTCGCAGTTCGTAAGCTGAATGCGCTGGCCCCATTGCTGATTCGTCCAGGTCCCTTCATCATGCATGTTGCGCTGACTTTCTTTGACGCGATCCCATCAATTTTATTTTATCAAACTTTCGGCCTACATTGATTTCACCAAAATCAACAGCACCCAACAGCACCCAACAGCACCACAATTTAATACTAAATTGCCATGAATTATTATGTTTGTAATGGGATGTCACAGAATCCTCTCAAGGTTTGTTTTCATTAATTTTTCCCAAAACAGATACGATCACCAGCAAGTACAAGAACAAGCTATTGGGATTTCTCAATGGGTTCAAGAAAGCTAATAAGATTTTTGTCATGTCCAAGTTTCCCCCCTTCCCCTTGTCATCATCACCAGCACTTTTGACATTTGCTTTCTTCCCCTTGGTCTTGGACGTAACAGGGTTGCCACTTGATTTTTTATTCCTATTGTTAAAGACGTAACAAGACACACTTCCAGATCGAGTGCAAGAGTTGTAGTTCGAAGTGAAGTGATGGGTACTAGGCCTTGATACTCCCGGCGCTACTGCACTATTCGACGGGGCAAATGCTGACGCACGAGGTAGTAGTTGCACCATCCCGAGCATGGTTGATCCAAGTATTAGGATTGAGAAGAAGATGAATCTAGAAGGAAACGTGAAAATGGACATCTTGTAGGTATGTCAAGGAATTCTTCGCTGGAGATGGTCGGTACTTTTCCTGTCGTCGGCTCTTCTCCAGAGGAGATGGTATTTTGTTTTGGAGAATACTTTTAATGGAGTGTGGAGCTGGATGGTGTGGATGGTGTTGATGGTGTTAATTAATGGTGTTTCGTGGGTTTCGTGTTTCGTGTTTCATGGTTCATTCAGTGTGTTTGTGTTCCTTAATTATTTAAGAGGCTATGTTTAGCGCGTAGCGTGATAATCAAGTACAACTAAGTATTTTTTTTACCTACATAGATATTATCGTACAGAGGTATGGGTGGATGGAAAGTTGTTGTATCCTTGTTGTATCTTTATTTTCCTCTCTCTAGAGGTAGGAGTATTCTATCTACTTATGTAGAGATGTAAGTGATACTGTAGTATGTTGTATCCACAATACTAACTCTAACTTATGCACGTAAGTCTGTTATGTACCAACGAGTATAGTATTACTACAATACTCATGATAATATTATTATCATCTAGAGGTAGGTAAGTACGGTAGGTATTGTATTACCATAAAAGGTACACATACAACACGCCAATAAAACAAAACCAACAACAATGACAAGAACCATTCGTTGGTTGCATGGCCGCCCAGTCAGCACCAGCTTCTTTCATTAGACAGTCACCATGCGTCATCCAGCCTAGAAATCTCGCATTTTAGTCCATCTATCCAAGATCGAGTGGAAACAAGAAACAAAGAACCAAATCAAGACGCGATAATCTAATACTCCTCGCGAGGATCTGGTTTCTGATTGAACAGTGCCATGCCATCCTTAAAGGCAATCGGTCCCGACAACTGCGGATTGGAACAAGCAAAAAGACTTGTCAATTCCATCTTGAACCAAATCACAAATGGGGATGCACCCCCAGGAAATTTTGAGATCAATGAATCATTCAACAATGCAACCTTGGGGAGTGGCAGCAACAGTGGTAGCGGGACTGAAGGTGGGGGCACAACCAAACGGGGCGTGTCACTTCCAACACCTTCTCGGCTTGCCGTCCGGAGAGCTTCATCGATCACAACTAACAATAGCAACAGTAATGATGTATGCTCAGATGCAGCAAGTACGACAGCTTCTGAACCCTCCGTCTCGTCCAGCGTTGTATCAACCCCCGTAACATTGTCTAGGTTTCCGCCACGGCCGCCTTCATCGTCCAAAAAGAATGTCAATGACGGCTCTGGAAGTTTATCTTTAAATTTATCTTCTTCCTCCTACAACATTGGAGCAAGTTTGATGGGGACTTTGTCATTGGCTGACTTATGTTCTCGAACCGTAGAATCTGTGGGTAACAACATCGGTGACGATGGACATGGAGGGCAACTTTTCAGTAGTCTTGGCGATCGTTCGTTGACGTCTTCGCCCTTGAAGAAATTTTTATCCAATGTATTACCACCGCCTCCTCTTTCTCCACTCGAATCGGAGGATTCTTCCCCACGGCAGGAAGAGAATCGCACCTTATCGTTGGGAGAGGAACCCGAAAGAAGTACTCAACAAATTATGAGAAATGTGCTTGGAGACGAAGACCCAACACCACGTAGACATAATGGTTATGGTGAAAGAGTTGCATCTTCTGCATTCAATTTGAAAAATCAGCATGGGGTGGAGATGCACGTAGAGGAAACACGCAACAATGGAAATGGAAATTACCCAGATTTGACTGATTTTGCTGTAGCTTCAAAAAGTTGGAATGAGGACAGTGTGAGCCACAAAAGTTGCTTTAGCTTTGAAGATGTGGGAAGTCCCACTCCGTTAATACAATCAGCATCATCGGAAGGTTCGTGGAAAGGAAATTCAGTCTCAGAAGGAGACGTAGAGAAGTCTGAATCATCAACTCCACTTTATACTAGGTCTGCATCATCCGTATCAGGTCAGTGGTCGGCACCATCAGAAAAAGATAGCAATGGGTCTGACACTGGCGCGCGACGGATCCAAATGTTTGGTTCAGAATATGCCAGGTTGCTGTCATCTTCTAGTCCACTTTCATCTTCTTCCCGACCGGAACCCAATCCAGGGAAAATTAAGCGGTCTACAAACATCATGTCTAGCAAATTAAAAGCACGTTTTTCTTCCTCCATCCCTACGACGCATGGCATTTCAGGGACATCTACCGGAGGACAATCATCTGGAAAGGAAAGTGTAGAATCAAGTGGAAGCGCCATTCTTAGTCTTGATGATTGTTCACATTCCATAGCAACTGCGGCAATCACCGATGTTATTGTGACATCTGGATCCGATGCCCCACCTCGTGGATATTACAGGGCATTCCAAATAGGAGAAGATTCCAATGACTTGTCATCATTGTCGTCTGTAGTAAGCATGCCAATGAACATTGTACCTGGAGGGCGCAAAAGGCAACGTCTATTCATCAACGTGAAAAAAGAACCTTCCTGGGATCGCGCTGTGCAACGGCCGTGCGTCACTGCATTGTGCATCATTTTCCCAGATCGTAACGAGTTTGTACCTCCAGGCTTCAGTGTTGTAAGGCATTTTCAACCATTTGGAAGTAATGCAGGACAGAAAAAAATTCCACCCATTCCATCCATTACTTCACGTTCAAAACATGGTGATAATGATGTTGGACCGTCAGCGTCAACTTCTACTCCGGCAAATATCAACATAACTAATTCTGGAGAGCGTGTGTATCTGTGCTACCGGCGATCTCGCGAGGGGAATCCTATCACTGGAGTTATGTGCCTTCGACCTACAAAGGGAGATATCGTCCCAGAGGGATATACTGTACTAGAGCGGACACCAAGAAACTTTTTGGCGGACATGTCTGCCAAAACTGAACAACCCACGTTTCTTGCATATAGACAAAGGCTAGAAAATTTAGAGTGCTTACGTCCGATGCCACTAGTGTTATCGGTGTTGCAGTCGAGATCAGGTGAAATCTCTCCTGGTAGCAAATATGTTGGCAGGAAGGAATTAAAAGCTTATTACTGCACTGGCGGGACAATTGTTGTATCTGATGTCGGAAGGTATCATATAATGGATCGGAGTACACACTCTTTACTCAGCTCCTCTTCAGCTCAAAGCCGCCTCTCGCTTATTCAGTCTTCGCGGAAAGAAAGCTCAGACGCCATACCATCCTGGGTAAGCTCATCTTCAACTAAATCATCTCTTACACAACGTCGCGCAATTTACAACGCACGAACTGGTGCATCATATGAGTCTCCCATTCCCAATGAGGAGTCTAGCCTTAGCTCGGGGATGCACCCAGATCCAGATATGATTTCCGCCTCCTCATCAGACTCAGTATTTTCCAGATCTCCCAGTCATTTGAGTTTAGCGTCATGTAGCACTTCCGCAACCTCCAGAAGCTCTATGAGTCCTTCTATTGGAAGAAATACTTCTCCTAGGTTTAACTCTCTCTTCAGCCATAGCGACGAGACGCTTCAAGCATGCTTTGATGCATTAGCTCACATACCTTCGATAGAATGTGCCAAAAGTGTTCCTCAGAGTGTTTATCCGCAGTCCTTTCTACAATCTCGCGTTACTGTCATAACTCCCATTCTCACTTCTTGCTACACTTCTCAAGGCGGCTCTTCTCTTTTGGCAGTAGAGGGGCTGACAACCTTGTTGAATTCCACGAGCTTTTTTGTACCGGACATTTCCCGTGGGGATGGCAATATCGATGGGATTGTTGAATCAAGCATGCGTCTAACTCTTCTTGATCTAACTATTCAAGTAGTGTGTGACGTTGCCACTTCATCCGCTAGAGAGACTTACTTTCGATCGTGTGTCGACTTCGTCTCTGATGCCGTTCGGTTTGCTGATGGCAAATTAAATGATCGTACAATTGGATTTGTGCTCCGGTTCTACCTTTTCGTTTTTTATTTCGGAGCCAGTATACCGTCGACTGGCTGGCCATTTAACAGCGAATATTATGTGAGCAATACAGCTATCATGGAGGATTTCCTTCTGTCAGATACCTTAGGAAGGCAGTTTGGGGAACATGAAAGTTTGAACGGTGTGTACTTTCCGGGTGGAGCCCCGCAAGCGGCTAGTTTTGCTCTGAAAGAGTTTGTTACAATCATGTTAGCTGGAGTCGGGAACGGGCTTCAAAATGCAGAATCCGAAACGGAACAAACCAACCAAGTGGATGAATCTTCGTCACCAGAAACTTATGCTCGAATGATTCTGTCACATCTCGTCGAAAATGCGATGAAAAGAGTTGATGTCGCCAATTATACTCAGCTTGCTCTGTACCAAATTCATCGTTCTGGTGGCAGCGAACTCTTTTGGCACGACATGATCAACTCTTGTGGTGTGGGCCTATTTTGCCAAGAATCTTCTCTCAGTCAAAGTGTCATTCATGCAAACATCATTTCCTTTGCTATTCTTGCGAGCTTTGTGAAAATATCATCAGGGAAGGTACGAGTAGTCTCTCAGACATTAGAACCCGTCCCTCGTGATGTAGCAAGCAAGCTATTAAGTATGGACCTCCTTTGGCACTTTGTGAAGACTTGGACCGTCTCTGTAGGTGCAACTGGTCAAATGCGCGAGACAGCAGAATCGTCTAGTGTGATCCCGTTCGAAATTCAAAATTACAACGATGTGGAGTCTGTGGCCACAATGGTTTACGTCATAAGGCGGCTTGTTGTCCCTACACTGCTTTCGAATACAGCTGCAGCTCTAGAAGATTGCAGAGTTTATCGCCGTGTCATACGCATTATTTCCCTGCTGTGGTGCAACCCTTATTATCGTCGACGAATGAGAATTGACTTGGCCGTTTTGATCGAGCACTTTGTCTTGAAGCTTCTCTATCTTGGACCCCAGGTGGACAGCACATTTGGCGACAAGCATAATGAACAACAATCCTCACGCAGTGATATGCCATATCTATTTCACCAGCAATTGGATGTTCTAGAGGAGATTTCATCTTGGTTTTCGTCCAATCCAAAAGAAATGATTGAGTTCTTTGTCAACTACGACGTCGACATGCACGACATCAGACGACAACAGAATGAAACGCTGCCATTAGATTATGCCAAAATTGCTTATAAGCTTTGCGAATCACTGTGCACACTCGCTGAACAATGCGGTGCAGTCATAACCAAAGGTTGCTACAATTCTAGCATCAAACCAGGTAACTTCTCTCCTAAAAGGAAATCAGATGTCAATCAACAGGAAAATGCAGTTGCGACTACGGCGTATGTATCAGAATCTGCCGAGTTATTGCGTACGAAATCCTTGAAAGTCATATCACTAATCGCGAAGTCACTTATGGATTGCGCGTCTTTGTGCCGGAAAAACAGACAGAAACCATCGGCTCTTGCAATTAGCAACTCCTACAGTTCTGATCGCGATGATTTCGGAGTGTCTCCCCAACTCTCTCCAGTTCGTGGATTTTCTGGGGACTCTAACATTGTTGATTACTGGCGTAAATCAATCGAGCGGCGGAAAGCACCACTTTATCAAACGAATCATTGCGAACAAGAAAAGTTCTTCGGAGACGACTCACCGAGTTCTTTGTCACTGAAACATTCTCGCAGCGAAGATTCCTCCAAATATGCTCTTTCTCAACACAAGCAGGAAGCACTCGACATTGCATTTGATTTGATATCTACCAAAGGCCTGAAAAAAGGGCTGGATTACTTAATTGCATGCAACCTGTTGACTCCATCACCAAGAGATGTTGCTTCCTTTCTAAGAGTCCATAAGTCGTCCATTGATCCTGAAATCCTTGGCGAATACCTTGGCGAGGGCGGCCTTGATGGTCCAGACAAAGCATACTGGAATCTTATTCGGTTCAACTACTCTCGAGCTATATCTTTTGTTGGCATGAATATTGAGCAAGGGTAAGTCTTCAGTTGTCATCTTCATCAAATAATGTTTACAAACAGCGAGACTCATACCTTGAGTTTGTTTTCGTTTCCAGCTTGAGGCATTTCCTGACTGGTTGTGGATTTCGCCTACCAGGAGAAGCGCAGAAGATTGATCGAATAATTTCAACTTTTAGCCAGGTTGGTTTGACTTATCCGCAAAGCACAATTTATTTCGTATATGCTGTCAGTCTAAATTCATTATTTTCTAACATTATTGCTGTTATATGTTCCAGTGTTATTGGGAGGATAATGCTGGTGATTTACAGAAATGCCCTTTTCAAGATCAAGACACTGTTTTTGTAATTTCATTTGCCATTATCATGCTGAATACCGACCTACATAAGACACAAACTTCGAAAGGAAAAGCACCAAAGAAAATGACAAGGAATGAATTCATTTCTAATTTGCGTGGAGTGTACAGTTCTGTTGACAAGTGTCGAGACTACCTCTTCGATGTATATGATTCAATCGAATCTCATCCGATCGCTATATCCAATTTTCTTCAGCCAAGTCACAGCGGTGATGGAGAGGAAAAGCTATCGCCGTCGCACCTTAAGGAAGAGGATGATTTTGCTACAGTAATTCAGTCTTGGATCAAAAATGTCAAACCTGCCCAAGAGTTACTTCGAACCCTTGCAATCAGGCACGATAATTTTTCCTTTCTTGACAGCGAACCTGATGATACTCACCTAAGGGATCTCTTGTGCCAAATTTTTTCCTCCATTTGGCACCACTTTCACGGTATCATCAATGCCTCTGTTGACAATGCAAACCTTGACGTCGCAGG
>JALLOT010002172.1:0-13236 GCA_036939595.1 Thalassiosira livingstoniorum | reverse complement strand
CCTACACAAGTACCTATCTACAAACCTACGAACTACTCGTAAAAAATAATAATAATATGTCCAAAATTGTAGAGTACTAATAATACTATTACGAGAGATTACGAGTATTGTCAGTACAATCAAAATTTACAAACGAATACATACTTCATGTACATTCCTGTACAATTACCAATGATACAATAGCTATGTATTGTATGGTATGGTACCATACGAATAATATTATTTTAAACAATCTTGTTTTGAATGAGAAGCCCTCCGTACTTACAACATAAGTAGGTACATAGGTAAGTAAGTACGTACCTTCGCCCGCCCATCCGATTGCCACTTTGCCATCGCCGCACGGCAAATATGGGGCAATGGCTGGGGGATAGATTAGATGGAGCCTGATGGAGCAATGGCAGCTAAAATGGCAGGCAATGACGGTAAGGCAAGTAGTATGCATGCAGCCGATGAGCAATAATAAGTACTCGTAGTTTCCAAGCAAGCGCAGAGTAAAACGAACAGGTCTCGCGTTGCTCAACATCCAACGAAGTATTGTAAAAAATATTCCCTGACGAATCAGAGATGCGTTGATCCCCTACTTACTTAGATGTTACATAATTCTTCAGCTTTTTCCATTGACACAGATTTGACACCCAAAATCAACAATGGTGGCGGGATGACAACTGCCAATATCCTTCATTCAATCAGTTGTCTTATTCAAAACCATCTATTTTTTAGAACACAACCAACAAGACCACATCAGAAAATAGATTTTACAGACAGCCTCTTCTAACTTCGTGATAAAGAGAGGACACAGGGAATATGGCAAGCCCTTTCCAACATATGATTTGTCTCGCGTAAACAAGAGCGTAGGGACCACGCACGAACACATAAATGGCAAACGAGAAACGATAAGAATCATAGCAATATATTCAATCATCTTGATTAGTGGTGGAGTCATGAATATGTTGTTGATCTTGGCTCTCGACCTAGCTTATTATTGTTGGATGTGCTGGTCGATCAGCGCTTAGCTGTTTCGTGGATTTGCATTGGTAGTTGTAATCTGCAATCATTCGGCATATTTGGCGGGAGAATCAAGAAGGCACATTGAAATATTTTGCTTTGAATTGTTTCCAAACTATTGTTATCGAGTCATCAGTTTTTTGTGTCGACATTTGCATTCTTACGACAATCAAGGGGGTTTGAAATGTTTCAACAATGATGTTTGCTCGAGTTATATGATATTTACTGGCGTCAAAGTTCTGCATATAATCATCTCACAGCAGAAAATTCAACCGCAAATCGATCTCTTGGGCATGCTGAAAATGTGATTTGTGTGCGGAAAATGACGTTGCTGCTCTCGCCGGTGGTTCATATAAAATAGACTTTTCGACATTTCAGTATCGAGATGGAAGAAACTTGGTCGCACCTACTCTCCACAGGAATGGGAGCTGGCGGATTTTAACCATTTGGAGTTGGTGAAATGGAGCTGTTTTGGGCCAGTTACAGACACATTAATCACGTTGACGAAGGTTGTCCAGCCCAATGTCATATTTTACTCTGTGTCGTTCGTGGGTCGTTTCACTTCTTCTGGTTGATTGTTTTTACGTTGGTCATTATTCAACAGGATCGATTCTTGTTGCCCTGATTCTCGTAAAAGAGGGAATGCCAGGCTTGATTAATCTTTTGCCTTGCCAAAATGTAATTGAGTTGGTTGTGAAGGTTCTAGATCTTAAGGTTTTGAGTGTGTTACGTGATGGAAACGAAATTTCTGATGGTGGAGAAAAATGGGGTTCGCTATTTAATCATGATTACAAGAATGAAGGAGTTAATATGACTTGTCTGTCGAGAGTGATGGAAAAAAGATAGCTTCTTCACTGGCGATGAATGAAAGTGTTTTGTTTTTGTTTTTGTAATGATTTTGCTAACAAACTCTTGGCAGGTATGCCATTTGAAAGTTTTTTTCATTGTCGTGCTTCCAACTTACTGTCTCTTTAGTAGCTACAAGCAAAAGTTGTGAAATTTTATTTAAGATTCGGTACCTAAATATTGATTTGAAACAAAAAATATGCTTGATTGATACCAGGCGTTGCAAGCTAAACATTTAAATGTGTGAATTTCCAATTAGAGTTAATTTTAGTGATATTCATATTACTCTCTTTAGGTAAAAAACCTTTCTTTCTCTGAAAGAATAACAGAATCGGAAATTAATTGACATTACATTATGGATACTAATGTTTAGATACAAGTAATATACTTGAATGGTGCCAAACAGTATAAATTGTCCAAATACCCGACTTAATTGATTCATATCTACTTGTGATTTACTTTTTTGGTCATTGTCATTTTCTATCAATATTTTTTACAGAACTGTCGATCATGTCAATACAGAATCAAATAAATATTGTTTTTGTGATTAATGCAATTTTATGAAGAGATCTGTAACTATACCAAGGGAATTGATGTTGTGTTCATATTAGCTCTTAAATACTGATGTCTTTAATGAAGTTGTCTAAATAGAGAATGTATACTTTTAATTACAATCTATCATGACTTGGAGCTGTATTCAAAAGAGTTGTTTTGGCATCTATTTGATTACCTGGCTAAAGAATCTGCAAGATTCAATAGCAATGTGACAAAAATTACTCATGCCAAAAGTAAAAAATTGTGGTTCAATGGTTGTGATTATCAAAAGAAATAGAAAAATACAAAATGAGGATGTCAATAAAGTACTCACCACACAATCAATAAACCTACCATGTGTTACTGAAAATTTAACTCTCCCTACAGATGAACTTGTATAAATTCAATTCATATCATTTTTCTTTCACAATACTTGTGTGTGTTACAAATCCATAAACCATACTATTAAAAAAAGGTAAATACTGTCAAAATCAAACATTATTATACAAAATCAGTAACAAATCACATGACTGAAATTGTCACTGTGCTACTGACGTCTTCTATGTCATGCTTTTGTAGTTTGTAGTAATAAGTAATAAAATAAGTAGATATGACATCTTATTTCCGTAGCACAAAAAATAACACCCACAGACCTGGGTCTGCATCAAAGAGAATGGACAAAATACATGCTCTTCCGAATAGATTAGGCTTCTTGATTAGCGAATCAAACCTGGATGAGTATAGGCTCACATCATTTATTTGGTCCCTTGATGTCTTGGCATCACCATATGCTTTTGATATCAGCACCAAAACTATATTTATCAAAGACAACAAAAACTTACCTACAAATAAAAACAAAAATAACACTCACACTTGCACAATCATTAATGGACCTGATTGAAATCATGAGGGTATTTTGATACACTTTTGGGAATCAAATGTACAACAATAAGTGCATTATTCAAACAAAAAACCAATTCACTTTCACATAGATTACAGTCATTTTATACTAATTCCAAATCTACCTCATTGAGTTCCTTACATGAGTTTTCATTGTTTCTCTTTTATGCAGCTTTCGTCCATTGAAAAAATTAGCCAAGGATAAAAATACACCCAAAAATAAAATGTGTGACTGCAAGAATCTTAGTAGCAGCTGAATTTTTGTCTTTTAAGCTAAGAAAATCACTAACAAATGACAAAAGAATCAAGTGTATTAGAATCTGTAGTATTTGTCTTGAGAGTTTGCCCATTTTCACATATCCACATGTCACTCTTGACAGCGGGGGTTGTTATTCTCTTTATTGTGTTATTAGTTTTAGCTTGTAAATCAAGAGAATGGTATTCAATGAGGCTTACATGAAAAAATGGTCTTGTGGGCTAACCCCTAATAGGGTATCTCTTAAGGATCTATTTTTGTCATATTTTCCATGTAATCTATAATGATCGGGCAAGTACCCCTTTTATGGCACTCCCGCGCGACTATTTTCCTCGCGATTTGAATTGGTATGAAAGCTACGTTGAGCGGAGATTGTGCGCGACCCAAATGCTCAAAAAAGATTAGACGATTTTGATTTGCGTTGAAATTGGTACAGCAACTACAGAAGAATGACACAAACATTTGAGTCCCTCGAATAAGTATGAATCAACGTCCCGTATGTAAAACAATACATTTTCTACATAGGATTTTAAGAAATGAAAAACATGTATTAATGAATATGAAAAATATTAGTCCCATTTAATTTTTATCATGGGAATAAGTATTAAAGATACATAAAAAATCGAAAAAAAAAATGGATTAATTATTGAGAAGAAATGAATGTGTAACGTAGCAAGATTAGGTACTATGGTACTATGGATCGATATTTTGTACTACTAAATAATAATATTATTCCTATTTCTCTCTATCTACGACTTACTTACATAGTAGTAAGTAGTACTATACATACTCGTAACTCGTAGGAGTATCATACATCTAATTAGTAAGGTACCATAATATGTGCTATCGAAAACTCGTAAGTAATAGGAGTACAAGTAATTATTAACGTTGAGCGAGCTGTACTTAGTATTGTATGGTAGTAAAGTACTTACTTACAATACTCCCGGAGGGCTAGCCGACTGGCAACTGGCCAGTCGGCTAGTATGAATGATGCTTGAATAAATACCACCACAAATTATCTGTGATGGTGTTGGATCTATGACCCCACATCTGAGGGAGAGATCTTGGTTTATTTGTGGGCTAACATACTAGGAGCTGTGCCGTGGATCCTCCTGGTCAAAGGGGAGGCCTGCGTGCGCTTAAACAAGAGGGGCAACGACGAAGGGAGATGAAATCCATTTGACTCCTGATAGTGAAAACATTACCGCCCAGCCCTAGTAGCCTTTCTGGTTACAATAATTTACTTTGTGCGCCCGTTGAATTTATGGGGATGTGCTTGTCGTTCCATGACGACTTGATTTTATTTTCTGATTTTTGTTGGCAATGATGGCCTCAAATTCCCTCTTCGTTGGCCGAGTGGGACCGTACACACCGTTTTAATTCTTGAAGATGGTTAGGCCAAAGAGGAAGCAGCCGGGAGACAGCTGAATGATCCTGGTAATAAGGGGAGGTGCTCCCGGTGACACAATGTGTGTGACGGTGTTTGACTTGAAGATCAACACTCATCAAAACCATTGATCCTGGATGATGGGGGGAGGTTTTATTTAATCGAGACATTGCCTGATGGATGGCTCTGGTCTATTCCTTTTATTTTGAAGCTCCTGTGCCGCTGACCCTGCTGGAATGAGGGGAGGCTGCGGTATGCTTTGACCAACGGGGTGAGGGACACGGGCGATCATAAGTTTGTGAAATACCGCCGCTTGACTTTGCCTGAACCCTTGTGATTCTGTCAAGGGCTTTGCAAGTCTTTTCCTTCATTTGAGTCCTCCATTGGAGACAATGGGGTGACGTGTTGCTCTATTTTGCAGCATTTCTGGTTCAATTTTAACCTTTGTTGGCAGACTGGGCCTCGATTGGGTGAAACATGTGTCGTAATATGAGCTTTGGGGGAGGCATGCCATGCAATTATGGTTGCTTTATATTTTTGTTGACCCCCTTCTGTATCTGAAATCCCATACTTATGGGCACCTCCTTTGAGCAGATTGTTGCAAGAGGTTGAGTCTTTTGACTGTGTCCCCACGGCGATGCTAAAGGATCTTGCCACATCGTTCGTGATTGACTTGGGACTTCAAACCCTCCACCCAGTGTTTCAGCATTGCCTTGTGGCTATATCAAGCCCTGACTTTGCACCCTGATTGGATTGTGTTCCCAGCTCCCTTGCTCTTCAATTGGGCGACAATAAAATTGATAATGAATGTTGTTGCTACGATACTGCAATGGCAGCGCAGTGGCAAGCCAGATGGCCATTTGTTCTCACCTCGCGCCACGAGTATAAATATAGTTCATTTTTGATGTACTGTTCCCTTGTGTGTGCAATTGACTTTGTGTTGCACTGTGATGTATTGTTGTGCTTCAGATATTCGATTAATGAATTGGGTGATGATCGTGGGATTGGCAGCAGTCATTTGGACCTTGTCTTGCCTCACTTTCCGTGCCTATTATTTTTAAGCCTCCCTTTTTCTTGCGCCCGGGTTTGATGACCCACTGCTTTTGTACTTGCACAACAGGCATGGCTCAAGGGGAGATGTCCTGGGCTCAGATGGAGTCTTGGTTGTCCTGGCCTTTGTGAATGAATGGAGCTTGTCTGCTGCATCATGACTCATGACAGTAGGACAAACTGCGATTTGACACAATCCCACTGCACCTTTGTTCTCTTATCATTGTTGGCAATGTGTGCCACTATCCAATTGGATGTCCTTTAGTCCATGGGGTGAGAGTTTTGGTCTTGAGAGGAGCATATTGCAGTGCGTATTGCAGTGCTTCAAACATTACATGCCTTGGACTTTTGCCGATCAACACAAGTTGTGATGCTCCTTTTGTTCTCTATTGTCCCATTTGGTCTTCTGTTCTTGGCAAGGATCTGATGTGGTGGGGCAAGCACAGCCCATTATCAAATACCATTGGCTCGATTATATGCTGTTGATGTGGTCTGGTGCTGTGTTTACTCTATCCAATGCAGCTAACTCCATGCGGTATGAGCGCATGTCCAGGGTATACAAAAAGGAGCCCGTAACACGCTCTGTGCTTTTTTTGTCCAAAGTATGCTCCGTACTACTTACGTAAGTGTTAGTAATATCGATATTACTAACACTTACGTAAGTAGTACGGAGCATACTTTGGACAAAAAAAGCACAGAGCGTGTTACGGGCTCCTTTTTGTATACCCTGGACATGCGCTCATACCGCATGGAGTTAGCTGCATTGGATAGAGTAAACACAGCACCAGACCACATCAACAGCATATAATCGAGCCAATGGTATTTGATAATGGGCTGTGCTTGCCCCACCACATCAGATCCTTGCCAAGAACAGAAGACCAAATGGGACAATAGAGAACAAAAGGAGCATCACAACTTGTGTTGATCGGCAAAAGTCCAAGGCATGTAATGTTTGAAGCACTGCAATACGCACTGCAATATGCTCCTCTCAAGACCAAAACTCTCACCCCATGGACTAAAGGACATCCAATTGGATAGTGGCACACATTGCCAACAATGATAAGAGAACAAAGGTGCAGTGGGATTGTGTCAAATCGCAGTTTGTCCTACTGTCATGAGTCATGATGCAGCAGACAAGCTCCATTCATTCACAAAGGCCAGGACAACCAAGACTCCATCTGAGCCCAGGACATCTCCCCTTGAGCCATGCCTGTTGTGCAAGTACAAAAGCAGTGGGTCATCAAACCCGGGCGCAAGAAAAAGGGAGGCTTAAAAATAATAGGCACGGAAAGTGAGGCAAGACAAGGTCCAAATGACTGCTGCCAATCCCACGATCATCACCCAATTCATTAATCGAATATCTGAAGCACAACAATACATCACAGTGCAACACAAAGTCAATTGCACACACAAGGGAACAGTACATCAAAAATGAACTATATTTATACTCGTGGCGCGAGGTGAGAACAAATGGCCATCTGGCTTGCCACTGCGCTGCCATTGCAGTATCGTAGCAACAACATTCATTATCAATTTTATTGTCGCCCAATTGAAGAGCAAGGGAGCTGGGAACACAATCCAATCAGGGTGCAAAGTCAGGGCTTGATATAGCCACAAGGCAATGCTGAAACACTGGGTGGAGGGTTTGAAGTCCCAAGTCAATCACGAACGATGTGGCAAGATCCTTTAGCATCGCCGTGGGGACACAGTCAAAAGACTCAACCTCTTGCAACAATCTGCTCAAAGGAGGTGCCCATAAGTATGGGATTTCAGATACAGAAGGGGGTCAACAAAAATATAAAGCAACCATAATTGCATGGCATGCCTCCCCCAAAGCTCATATTACGACACATGTTTCACCCAATCGAGGCCCAGTCTGCCAACAAAGGTTAAAATTGAACCAGAAATGCTGCAAAATAGAGCAACACGTCACCCCATTGTCTCCAATGGAGGACTCAAATGAAGGAAAAGACTTGCAAAGCCCTTGACAGAATCACAAGGGTTCAGGCAAAGTCAAGCGGCGGTATTTCACAAACTTATGATCGCCCGTGTCCCTCACCCCGTTGGTCAAAGCATACCGCAGCCTCCCCTCATTCCAGCAGGGTCAGCGGCACAGGAGCTTCAAAATAAAAGGAATAGACCAGAGCCATCCATCAGGCAATGTCTCGATTAAATAAAACCTCCCCCCATCATCCAGGATCAATGGTTTTGATGAGTGTTGATCTTCAAGTCAAACACCGTCACACACATTGTGTCACCGGGAGCACCTCCCCTTATTACCAGGATCATTCAGCTGTCTCCCGGCTGCTTCCTCTTTGGCCTAACCATCTTCAAGAATTAAAACGGTGTGTACGGTCCCACTCGGCCAACGAAGAGGGAATTTGAGGCCATCATTGCCAACAAAAATCAGAAAATAAAATCAAGTCGTCATGGAACGACAAGCACATCCCCATAAATTCAACGGGCGCACAAAGTAAATTATTGTAACCAGAAAGGCTACTAGGGCTGGGCGGTAATGTTTTCACTATCAGGAGTCAAATGGATTTCATCTCCCTTCGTCGTTGCCCCTCTTGTTTAAGCGCACGCAGGCCTCCCCTTTGACCAGGAGGATCCACGGCACAGCTCCTAGTATGTTAGCCCACAAATAAACCAAGATCTCTCCCTCAGATGTGGGGTCATAGATCCAACACCATCACAGATAATTTGTGGTGGTATTTATTCAAGCATCATTCATACTAGCCGACTGGCCAGTTGCCAGTCGGCTAGCCCTCCGGGAGTATTGTAAGTAAGTACTTTACTACCATACAATACTAAGTACAGCTCGCTCAACGTTAATAATTACTTGTACTCCTATTACTTACGAGTTTTCGATAGCACATATTATGGTACCTTACTAATTAGATGTATGATACTCCTACGAGTTACGAGTATGTATAGTACTACTTACTACTATGTAAGTAAGTCGTAGATAGAGAGAAATAGGAATAATATTATTATTTAGTAGTACAAAATATCGATCCATAGTACCATAGTACCTAATCTTGCTACGTTACACATTCATTTCTTCTCAATAATTAATCCATTTTTTTTTTCGATTTTTTATGTATCTTTAATACTTATTCCCATGATAAAAATTAAATGGGACTAATATTTTTCATATTCATTAATACATGTTTTTCATTTCTTAAAATCCTATGTAGAAAATGTATTGTTTTACATACGGGACGTTGATTCATACTTATTCGAGGGACTCAAATGTTTGTGTCATTCTTCTGTAGTTGCTGTACCAATTTCAACGCAAATCAAAATCGTCTAATCTTTTTTGAGCATTTGGGTCGCGCACAATCTCCGCTCAACGTAGCTTTCATACCAATTCAAATCGCGAGGAAAATAGTCGCGCGGGAGTGCCATAAAAGGGGTACTTGCCCGATCATTATAGATTACATGGAAAATATGACAAAAATAGATCCTTAAGAGATACCCTATTAGGGGTTAGCCCACAAGACCATTTTTTCATGTAAGCCTCATTGAATACCATTCTCTTGATTTACAAGCTAAAACTAATAACACAATAAAGAGAATAACAACCCCCGCTGTCAAGAGTGACATGTGGATATGTGAAAATGGGCAAACTCTCAAGACAAATACTACAGATTCTAATACACTTGATTCTTTTGTCATTTGTTAGTGATTTTCTTAGCTTAAAAGACAAAAATTCAGCTGCTACTAAGATTCTTGCAGTCACACATTTTATTTTTGGGTGTATTTTTATCCTTGGCTAATTTTTTCAATGGACGAAAGCTGCATAAAAGAGAAACAATGAAAACTCATGTAAGGAACTCAATGAGGTAGATTTGGAATTAGTATAAAATGACTGTAATCTATGTGAAAGTGAATTGGTTTTTTGTTTGAATAATGCACTTATTGTTGTACATTTGATTCCCAAAAGTGTATCAAAATACCCTCATGATTTCAATCAGGTCCATTAATGATTGTGCAAGTGTGAGTGTTATTTTTGTTTTTATTTGTAGGTAAGTTTTTGTTGTCTTTGATAAATATAGTTTTGGTGCTGATATCAAAAGCATATGGTGATGCCAAGACATCAAGGGACCAAATAAATGATGTGAGCCTATACTCATCCAGGTTTGATTCGCTAATCAAGAAGCCTAATCTATTCGGAAGAGCATGTATTTTGTCCATTCTCTTTGATGCAGACCCAGGTCTGTGGGTGTTATTTTTTGTGCTACGGAAATAAGATGTCATATCTACTTATTTTATTACTTATTACTACAAACTACAAAAGCATGACATAGAAGACGTCAGTAGCACAGTGACAATTTCAGTCATGTGATTTGTTACTGATTTTGTATAATAATGTTTGATTTTGACAGTATTTACCTTTTTTTAATAGTATGGTTTATGGATTTGTAACACACACAAGTATTGTGAAAGAAAAATGATATGAATTGAATTTATACAAGTTCATCTGTAGGGAGAGTTAAATTTTCAGTAACACATGGTAGGTTTATTGATTGTGTGGTGAGTACTTTATTGACATCCTCATTTTGTATTTTTCTATTTCTTTTGATAATCACAACCATTGAACCACAATTTTTTACTTTTGGCATGAGTAATTTTTGTCACATTGCTATTGAATCTTGCAGATTCTTTAGCCAGGTAATCAAATAGATGCCAAAACAACTCTTTTGAATACAGCTCCAAGTCATGATAGATTGTAATTAAAAGTATACATTCTCTATTTAGACAACTTCATTAAAGACATCAGTATTTAAGAGCTAATATGAACACAACATCAATTCCCTTGGTATAGTTACAGATCTCTTCATAAAATTGCATTAATCACAAAAACAATATTTATTTGATTCTGTATTGACATGATCGACAGTTCTGTAAAAAATATTGATAGAAAATGACAATGACCAAAAAAGTAAATCACAAGTAGATATGAATCAATTAAGTCGGGTATTTGGACAATTTATACTGTTTGGCACCATTCAAGTATATTACTTGTATCTAAACATTAGTATCCATAATGTAATGTCAATTAATTTCCGATTCTGTTATTCTTTCAGAGAAAGAAAGGTTTTTTACCTAAAGAGAGTAATATGAATATCACTAAAATTAACTCTAATTGGAAATTCACACATTTAAATGTTTAGCTTGCAACGCCTGGTATCAATCAAGCATATTTTTTGTTTCAAATCAATATTTAGGTACCGAATCTTAAATAAAATTTCACAACTTTTGCTTGTAGCTACTAAAGAGACAGTAAGTTGGAAGCACGACAATGAAAAAAACTTTCAAATGGCATACCTGCCAAGAGTTTGTTAGCAAAATCATTACAAAAACAAAAACAAAACACTTTCATTCATCGCCAGTGAAGAAGCTATCTTTTTTCCATCACTCTCGACAGACAAGTCATATTAACTCCTTCATTCTTGTAATCATGATTAAATAGCGAACCCCATTTTTCTCCACCATCAGAAATTTCGTTTCCATCACGTAACACACTCAAAACCTTAAGATCTAGAACCTTCACAACCAACTCAATTACATTTTGGCAAGGCAAAAGATTAATCAAGCCTGGCATTCCCTCTTTTACGAGAATCAGGGCAACAAGAATCGATCCTGTTGAATAATGACCAACGTAAAAACAATCAACCAGAAGAAGTGAAACGACCCACGAACGACACAGAGTAAAATATGACATTGGGCTGGACAACCTTCGTCAACGTGATTAATGTGTCTGTAACTGGCCCAAAACAGCTCCATTTCACCAACTCCAAATGGTTAAAATCCGCCAGCTCCCATTCCTGTGGAGAGTAGGTGCGACCAAGTTTCTTCCATCTCGATACTGAAATGTCGAAAAGTCTATTTTATATGAACCACCGGCGAGAGCAGCAACGTCATTTTCCGCACACAAATCACATTTTCAGCATGCCCAAGAGATCGATTTGCGGTTGAATTTTCTGCTGTGAGATGATTATATGCAGAACTTTGACGCCAGTAAATATCATATAACTCGAGCAAACATCATTGTTGAAACATTTCAAACCCCCTTGATTGTCGTAAGAATGCAAATGTCGACACAAAAAACTGATGACTCGATAACAATAGTTTGGAAACAATTCAAAGCAAAATATTTCAATGTGCCTTCTTGATTCTCCCGCCAAATATGCCGAATGATTGCAGATTACAACTACCAATGCAAATCCACGAAACAGCTAAGCGCTGATCGACCAGCACATCCAACAATAATAAGCTAGGTCGAGAGCCAAGATCAACAACATATTCATGACTCCACCACTAATCAAGATGATTGAATATATTGCTATGATTCTTATCGTTTCTCGTTTGCCATTTATGTGTTCGTGCGTGGTCCCTACGCTCTTGTTTACGCGAGACAAATCATATGTTGGAAAGGGCTTGCCATATTCCCTGTGTCCTCTCTTTATCACGAAGTTAGAAGAGGCTGTCTGTAAAATCTATTTTCTGATGTGGTCTTGTTGGTTGTGTTCTAAAAAATAGATGGTTTTGAATAAGACAACTGATTGAATGAAGGATATTGGCAGTTGTCATCCCGCCACCATTGTTGATTTTGGGTGTCAAATCTGTGTCAATGGAAAAAGCTGAAGAATTATGTAACATCTAAGTAAGTAGGGGATCAACGCATCTCTGATTCGTCAGGGAATATTTTTTACAATACTTCGTTGGATGTTGAGCAACGCGAGACCTGTTCGTTTTACTCTGCGCTTGCTTGGAAACTACGAGTACTTATTATTGCTCATCGGCTGCATGCATACTACTTGCCTTACCGTCATTGCCTGCCATTTTAGCTGCCATTGCTCCATCAGGCTCCATCTAATCTATCCCCCAGCCATTGCCCCATATTTGCCGTGCGGCGATGGCAAAGTGGCAATCGGATGGGCGGGCGAAGGTACGTACTTACTTACCTATGTACCTACTTATGTTGTAAGTACGGAGGGCTTCTCATTCAAAACAAGATTGTTTAAAATAATATTATTCGTATGGTACCATACCATACAATACATAGCTATTGTATCATTGGTAATTGTACAGGAATGTACATGAAGTATGTATTCGTTTGTAAATTTTGATTGTACTGACAATACTCGTAATCTCTCGTAATAGTATTATTAGTACTCTACAATTTTGGACATATTATTATTATTTTTTACGAGTAGTTCGTAGGTTTGTAGATAGGTACTTGTGTAGG
>JALLOT010002171.1:0-13244 GCA_036939595.1 Thalassiosira livingstoniorum | reverse complement strand
TGACTTTTAATGAACAACTTGTTCATTTAATTCAGAGGTTGGTCACTCGCAGCCTTGTAGACTTTGATATTAATTGCCGTCCCTCGTGCTACATACCGGGCAAAATTTAATCTCGCTGTAAGAAAAAGCTACTATAACTTTGATTTGAAAACTCAGCTGAGAACAATCTGGAAAGATAGTTAACCTCCTCAATTTTATGTAATAAGAAGGGAGTTCTTTCCCATAATGTTAGGTGGGGTACAATATTGCTTATGGTAATTACAATAATACTCTAGTAATGTATTATAAGAAGTAGGTACCTCTAGGTAGGTATTGGTGTGTAGTGGTGTACGTATTCCTAATTTTTTTACTCTAACATAATAAGGTACTCCTACTCGTATTAGTACTATTATGTTGGAGATAGCAGGTAAATAGTACACAAGAAGTATCTACTTACCATACCTAAAGTAGCAGGTAATCTCATACAGTTTCTACATCCTTTTTGTCGCCAAAGTCCGTCGATTATTATGTTAACCCTATTTTTGGCGATAGAATTTAGATCCATCTGACGATTGCCCCAGTACTTTTCCATTGTTTGATGAAAACTTCGCCCATTGATTACTATTTATACTTAGCTACTTACAAACTTCTTAGGTATTTGTACACCAAAAAATAAAAACTAATTACTGCAAGTTATAGAATTTCATGGGCACTGTTTATGTCACTGCCATGTGTTCACTACTAGGATTTTGTCAGTGCTTTGTGTTCTTTGATATTATTGTTGTCAAGAAATGCTGGGATTTGGTATTCAAGCAGAGGAGATTCAATAACATTGAGAACTCACAGAATTATTAATCAATTGAGATGAAAAAAGTGTAACAGTTCAAGCAGTGCAAGTTAACGATTTGTTTATTCATCAAGTAGATATCTCATGAATTCAAGTTTGCCATAACACTAATTTACCATGATATTATCATCATTGTGAAACTTGAAAACCAATACAGTTAAATATTCATATTATTACTAGAAAATTTAATAAATAATGTTGCTAATTGTAGCATCAATCATAGATGAGCATGAATTCAACAGCTTCATGCTCATTGGAGTAACATGCCTTGAGATTTGGTGGAGCAAAGTGTTTTCCTATGAATCAAAGAAGTTGGTCATGATCCAGAGTCTTGGATTTTTGTCAAGGCAAGGAAGGATGATGCTAACTAGTGGAAGTTTTTGCATCTGGGAAGTGACAGATTTTTCCCTGATCTGTTCACCACACTGGCATGCTCTGCAGGGCCAAACAAGGCAATACTCAAAGATTATCTTCAAACTACCCAATTTGTGCCAAATACTTCCATTGTTCTCATGAAAGAGTTGATTGATTGTAATTAAACTGCAGCTGTTTATAACCCAGTGCATCCCAAGAATTAAGTAATACTGTGTTTTATGAATCTTTTAGTTTTAGTGATGTTGGCTTGTTGTCCCTGGCAGCTATCCCTTTGTTCATGTACAACCACAAAAGAAATTGTTAGAGGTTGAGCTTAGAAGTTGGTAGATGGCATGTTTCAGCTCAGATGACATCTCCCTCTGATAATAATGGATATTTTTAGTGACCATGGAGTGAAGATGTTATAGTGGTGCCTTTAGCTGTTCTCAATAAAAAGTTGACTTTGTCCCAAATGCATTTGCCATGATTCATCATTATTGATGGCAATGGCATGAACACTGCTGACAATCCACAATATGTTTCATGGTTAGTAATTCCAGTTGTGGAGGTGACCACAACTGTCCCATGGTGATGGTTTGTGCTTGGTGATTTTTGCAAGCAGGAAATGTCCTTTATTGGGCCCAAACTGGAAAAATTGTGGTTATCTGTGATTGAATGTTGAATTTGATGAAATGATTTGGGTGATTATGGGCATAACCATGATCACATCCTGTGGTGTGGATCTATGTGTGTGCTTCAAACTGCAGGTTTTATAGAGGATCTGATAGCTGCAGTTCAAAGGTTTCACAGAGATCTCATCCAGTGACTTAGATCACTCAAATTCTTCTGAAAACCTTTTTATGTGTAATTCATGCTCATTGTTTGGTGGTGGGCTGCCATCATTTTGTCTTTTTAACATTTTGTTAGAGAGATGCCATGTAAAATTTTTACATGTAAAAGTCACTTGAAAGTGAAAGGTACTTATGGTATTGATTGTTATGTACACATTAGCAGTACTTTTTGTGCATCACAGAGCATCTTTGTTAGTTTTGTACCATATGCTTATCAGTATGATAATGTTGAAGCACATTGAAGTTTGAAGTGGTCAGATAGTGCAAAAGACATTAATATAATCACTCTCTCTAACATCTTAAAATAAATATATTAATGTTTTGTATAGGTTAGGGTTAGTGTGCTTAGGTCACTGCTGAACCTTGCTAGTCATGGTGGATAGATCCTAAGATAAATGTTTCAAAGCTACAAAACTTCATTTATCAAAGCTTCATTTCTAAAAATTTAATGTTTACTTAATTTCCGAGATAAATATGAAATAAAAACAAGAAAATATGAAAAAACAAGGAGGTGTAAAAAATGGAAAATATGGATGATGGGCACTGAGAACAACACATAATAAAAATTAATAACAGACAAGTAATGTGTTCAATACCTATTATACTTCTACTGCATCATATGTACCAAGTACTAATATGGGTACAATACACAGAAAATATAACAAATATTTGTTATGCAGTGAGGAGCAGTAAGGAACCAGTGTTTATTTATTTGGACATCTCCATTTGATCCCATGTTTTTCATTATTCTCATGTTATTTCTACATAAAAATAATATCTTTTATTGTTGTGGAAGAAAAAGTTCTTGTTTAGTATAGTATTCTATAAGGTAAAAATGTTGACACCATCTTACAACTCAATTTCTTTCAATAAATTGCACAACATTTTTTTGCAATCCTTTTTCAAAAAATAGTATTACTTACTCTAGGTACCATATGACACTGTAGAAAGTTACCTGTTTATCATGTAAAACATGATGTGGTATCTTTTTAAGATAGGGTTAACTCTTTTTAGGTATCAAGCAAAAAACTTGAGAAGATTACATTGTAATTTACTAGCAAGTTACTTGCACATCTATGATGGGGTTAGCATGAAGGTATCAAAATAGACATTAGTAGGTATCTAAAAAAGTAAACACTTGTATCATTCTCCACCTTTAAGTACATTTTCTGCATAATTAGTTTCCTATTCCACTTTCGTAAAAAATAATTGTACGTAGGTAGTCATAATAGGTTGTTTTGTTTTGATAGCTTTTTTCCTTCTGGAGGTTAGTACTTGCATTGATTCAATAATTTCACTGCAGTGGGGTACAACACATTTCACAGTTCAGAAATGGTTACTACTCTATGTGCCTAAAAGGCTTGTGGTTCTGTCCCTCCTTCCTATTTCCTGCATTTTGTTTTCCCTCTTTTTCTAGAAGTTTACACTTCTCTTCCATTTCCACCCTCTGGTGTTTTCCATTTCTATGTCCATTATTATTCTATTTCTATTTCTATATCTATTTTTATGTGTTTTCCATTTCAATATCTGTCGATGCCTCCATCCTTGATTCTCAATCTTTACCTTACCCCATCTATGCTCACATCCTTGATGACTAATGATCTCTCTATTCTAGCCCTAGTTTACTAAATTACTATAATAAGACTTAAATACTTACAATACTACTACTTCAGAAAAACATTACACTGACATAATGAGAATTGATAAAATATAATAATTTTGCTGTTATCAGCAATGTTCTTCTTCTCTGATTGCAGATATTTTTTGTTGGTCATAATGAAATGTTTTTAAGCAACAAAGTTTTATTTGTCATCACAGAAATTTTTGTTGTAAAAACAATATGAATAATTATAAAATTCATGACAATTCTCAAAAGGAGGAAAAATTCCCTCTGTTGCATTATTTTCTACATCTTCCCCCTTTTTCTTCCAACTTCCCATTTTCCTTTTTTTTCTTCTGTTCTCTTCCATTTTCTACATTTTCCTCTATTCTAATTTTTCTTATACATTCTTCTTAGCTCTCTTTTGCTCACCTTCATGCTCTCCTAAATTCAAGTTTGTTCTAATTCAGTTTTTGGATGAATTTAAACCATGAAACAGGAGTAGAAACAAATTAAATTACATTAAAATTAAAAGAGAAACAAAATTATTTTGGAAGTGACTATATTGTTATCATAAAAATACACAAAAAAGTAAAATTTGCAAAAAATGAAAAAATAAATTGTTTTACTCAAAACAAAAATGTCTTTCTTTTGATGTTTTAATATTTTTTGTTGAAACAGAAAGAAACTTAGCAAGAAAATGGACTGTTTTGATTGATATAATGTACCTTGTTTGATTGTTGTAGGATCATTGTATTGGTACATATTTTTGATTGCAAGGACAGTAAGAAGTACCTTAATGTTATTAACGCATACTAGAACATATCTTTGTACTTACATAAGTACAGTCCCATATATAATGGAGCAGTTTTTTTAACCTCTACTTATGCTTTTTTCATTTAAAGTACAATAAAACAGAGCAAAAAATAGAGTGGAGAAGAACACAAAAGTTCAGATGAGAATTTTGGAATATGGAGATAAAGGGAGATGGAAGAGGATGAAGGAGTATGGATGAACAAGGAGGATCATGAAGGAACATGGAGGAACATAAATGCACATGTAAGAAAATGGAGGAACACAGAGGATAACTGAGGAAAATCAAAGTGGAGAAAAAATCCTCCATTCAAGTCATGATGTTAATTTTGTCAATTGAAATATTGCCATCTCTACCAAGAATTTCTTCATCTTAAAAAATGCTACTTAAATCTTTCATTTTTTGGGAAATAATAGAATCTTTGCTTGGAAATGAAAAAACATTTCTGAAAATTGTAAAATTGCTATTATTTGATTCCCAATATGTTCCAGCATACTTCATCTTGCAACAAGCAAAATCCTATCCTAAGCAAGAACAACATATGTACCACTTTTTTCTTATTCCTAAATGGGTATTCAAGCACCTTTTAGAAGGATGCTTGAAGTTGATCAATTTGGTGTTGAGTTAATAATATTGTGGTTGGTAAATAAGAAGCACTACAAAGTGAGTTATTTTGTTTTTAATACTTATTCCTATTTTAGAAATTAGTAACAAGTAAGTCATTGGTTACATTATATTTGTTCTGATGTAGTAATTTATAAATTTATTTCATTGCAGCCTTTAAATCCTCTTTTGAATTATTTATTTATTTTATTTTTTAGATATTTATAAAAGAAGCCGGCAATTACCTAAGGTACCTATCTACCTACCTTCTACTTCTTACTAAGTATTTAAGAAAAAGGAATCCTACAAATTATGTGTTTTCTCAGCACATCATAAAAATTTACCACTCAGAAAAGGAAGGCCTGTTGATCCAATGCTTCTGCTTCTGCTTCTGCTCCTGATCTGTCACTCCTGCTTCTAATTCAGCTTCCAATCCCACCACAGCATATGCATCTCCTTTTATATTCTATCCCCCCAACCATGTCATTTCCTGCTCCTGCTTCATTTGTCCTCTTGTGTTCCCTTTGTTCCCTTTTGTCCCCAGTTGCCCCCTGTCAAACCCACTTACATCTCATCACAATGAAGTTTGGACTCACACATATAAGAAATGTCCAATCCATGCTACCAAGTCATCCATTCTAGTCATTGCATTTTCCAGTCATGTAAGAATCCCCAGACCATCATTGTTACATTCCTGTTGCCTCTGCCATGGTTGTTATGTATCCTTGTGAGGAGGTTAATGTTGTTTTGGAAACCTCTGTTGGTGCAGCCAAGTTTCCAAAGCAATGTAGACAAGTAATATAAGTAATTTGCTTTTATTGCCATAGACTCTCATTTAGTGGGTTCAAATTTAAAAATTACTCCAATTGTATAGTGATATTTAAAAACATTCATGATCATGGCAAATAAGCTACAATTAACAGTGTCCCACAGAACCACAAGTATTGTATTGTTGTCACAGTTATTAATTACTCATAGTAGTAGGTGCACAATAAATTACTGTTATTCCTCAAATATTATTATTATTATTATTAAGGACTTCTCCAATAAAATGAATCTCTCAAATGAAAAAAAAACCCTTAACTTAATGTTCAAAGTCCTAAGATTACTTTGAAAAAATCTGTTTTAAATTTAACTAAGGTTTTATATAAATGATGTCTGTACTTGGACTTCATGTTAGGTATTAAAATTCTGAGCATATTTCAACACAACATAAATAATTCCTGAGTGCACTGTTTTTCATTATTAATAAGCCTGTGTGGTATCCAGAAATAGAATACTTTCTCTTGCATTTGCATAACAATACATTGCAGAAGCCTTCATCAAAAACATGGATCTGTAATTGTTCCCATTGTTTTTCATACATGTAAATAAGAAGTGCATTCTAATACATAATATGAAGATTATTTGTTCATTCACTCCATTTTTAAATTATTTAACAGTTTTTTGTAATTTCATATGGAGTAAAAATATAATTTGAAGCATGCTAATTAGTGTTATAAAATACAATTTTTATTTTTGTTTTAAGTTTATTGTGGATATTTGATATTGATGACCAATAAAATATTTACATAATGCCAATTACCAAAGTATATTTATTATTTAGGTGTATTTCATAACATCAAAACATTCACGTCATTCAATGATCATCCTCACACTAAAAGAGATATAAAAATACATTTTAATACCACACTGATGAAAAGACTAAAATCCCTCAATGAATTTTTATAAGTATTATTGAAATTTTGTAAACTCTATCAATTTTTCATCTCGATTAAAATATTTGAATTCAAGTTGAACATGTGTATGATGAAAATTTGATATAGTATGTTTATAAATGAATACAGTTGAGCAGTAGCACATTGGATAATAATGTTATGATGAGCCTAAGTTTACTTTATAAAGTTTTCTACTTTCAATATTGTTAGTCGTTCTTATTCAATTTTTTATAGTCTCTTCTGGTTGTAATTACTGACAGCAATGAATGTACTGTCAAATTAGATATTCAACAATGGACTCATGATAAATTATCAACAAAAATAGTCAAATCTTTTTGAATTGAAAAAAGATCTCATCTATTCTTTTGACATGTAAATAACTACCTTAAAATTTTTTCATTGAGATGAGATCCCATCATTTTTGTTGGATTTTCATTTATCAACTTAAGATAGGTTTTTATCTGAATTATAGCTATCATCTAAAGTAGAGATAGAAGACATTTTTAAGTTTTTCCAAGAGATAAAACATGGATCCTGTTCACAAAGACAAAAAATCCTTACATCATTCTAAATTTTTTTGTCAAGTCATTTTAATAAATTTTTCCAATCTTATTTGTTGTAAGCAATGGTATATTTTTCTATCAGCCTCACCTAAATCAAAATATACTGCTATATTCAATCCATATCTTAATGATCTTCCAGATACATGCATGTATTAAATTTCATTGAGTTCATTTTTATGATTTGAAATCATCAAACAACAAAAATTATTAATATCTATTTTTATGCAATCATTCTGATGTAAAAGTGATGTTTTTTTGTGTTTTTACTTTTCATCTCTTATTTTTTTAATGAAAAATACAGCTGAGTTAATTGTTAGGAGTATGTTTCTACACTACATCATGTGTACTGTTTTCTTGATCACATATGTAACATTTTTTAGCCACAAGATATTTTTACTAAAGAGGATGAATCCCTAATAATATTAGATCCAATCATTAGTTTCAAAAACTAATTTTAACCTTTGTGTTTGAGAATAAAATTTTATTTTTTATTACATGCAATCATTTTCAAAATTAGTAAAAAATTACTCCAAATTACTCTTCATTTTTTGTTTGATATATTGAAAAAATTCAATGAAACTGGTTACATCATTTATTGAATATATTTTATTTGAAGATTTTAATCATGATTGATATTTTATGATTTGTATTCATGCAAATACATTATATATTTGGACCTTCATTTTCCTCCAACAATGGATTTGGAAATAATGTAGGTTTGACTTCAATTAACAACAGAGTTATTGACTGATGACTGCCAGGTCTTTCTGGTATCAAACCCTTCTAAGTATTCTATGATCAAAAAAGATCATTCTAGCTATGAAATATTTTTTTTTGTTAAAATAGTACATCTTAATAATGAGATAAAAGCCCCAAATTAATTTTTCAAATATCTCATTAGATTTTTGATTGTTTCGAAGAAGTATATTATCATTGTTTCAAAAATGTCTAAATTTAGAAATTTGATATTCAATAATTTCTGGTAACTTTTTTGTATAAATCCAAATCACACTCTGATATTAATGTTCTTCTAGTTTTGGTCTTGAAGTAAAACACAATTATTCCTTTTTTATGTTTCAAATGTTTCCAAATCTTGTTCTTGTTAAAGCAAATTTCTCAAATAATTCACATTTTATTCCCTACTTAAAATTGCAATGTCTGGTCAGTAATTTGATTTTTTTGCTTCATTAATTTAATGTTTTAGTGTTATGATTAATGACCCCAACCATGAATATATAAAGACATATTTACGATATTACATCATTTTTAAAAAATGGTAGTTGTCAATTGAGGCCAAATGGATGTACTTTCTTTAGCTACTGAAATTCTGATGGTTTTGTTGGATGAAGTGTGAAGTGAATAATCTAAATGTCAATCATTATTAAAGTCGCAACAACACCATGCTATCAGGACTCTGATTTCTTGTTAAAAAGTCATTTACAATTTGGGAACTCTGAGTGATCAATATGAATGGAATTCTTGTTATTTGGAAATAAAAATGGCAATTTGAAATAATTTTTCATGATATTTATGGATTCTTGTGGCAGTTTTCATGTCATGCCTTGTGATGAACTATTGATGGAATAATAATTTGATGGTTTGTTTGTGATTGAGAAAGGGACAGTATTAACATATAACTTGAAAGATACAGTTTTTCCACCATTGGTCTTCTCTATGTTCATTTATCTTGGGGTTGTATTGAAGTATGTATTATTGCAATGTATTTTATTTTTATGCAAATAAGGCTAGTAGATCAAAAGTTTTGTCATGACTGTCCTACAAAATGTACTTCAAAACTTCAATTAGACCATATTTTCATATTATCTTAATCAAAATTCTATTAATTATATTTTGTGTGATTATGTAGTTTTAAACCTTGGAAACTTTTCACATGTTTCATGTGCTCTTTGATTAATAAATCTAAAGGAAATTACAAAAAAGTACATGGATGAAAATTAACTTACCTCTGGTCCCAAGATGCAGTGTTTCCAACTTTCTTTGCTCTTTTTTTCATCAAGATCATGTGAAAATTTATGCTTGCATTTTATCTCTTTTTTATTTGAAGGCATTCCTAGTGACTGACTGAATTGGATCAGGACCAATTGATGAGAAAATCTAATATCAAGCTATGAATAAATTTGTAGAAAAAAATTATTTGGATTCATTTTTACCAAAAATTCATGCTGAGTTCAAATGGATACAAGCATGTTTCAACATGTTTCCAATTGTTCTTGTAGTGTGATAAAATTTCAGGATTGGCTTATTTCCAAAACACTTCTTTTTTACTACTAGATTTGAATCTACCTGAAGAACTAGTATTAAACCATGAAATTAAACTCTATTTTATTATATTTCATTCATACTTAATCACTAGGAGTATTGTGTTCTACTGACATACCTAATGCAATACCTCACTTGACAGGTGTTTTATTTTTTAGTACTTCTACAAAAGTACCTAGTAAGTAGTACTGTACTCTTGAACTGTTATGACATTAAACAACTTTTAGAGCTACATTACCAAGCCAAAATTTAATATTGTTTGATTTTTTTGACAAACTAGTTTAGTAAGTCATCTAGTTGGGCAAGAAAGAAATAAAAAATACTTAATATTGGCTGAGTTGTGCAGCTACAAAAAATCTGTCTTTAATTTGAAAGAAATTTTTGGTCACATTTAAATTTGAAAAACAACCTACATATCACTCATTTTTATCAGACACAAATTGTAGTTTATTTGTTAGTGGTACATGTACATTATTACAGGAAATAATGTAACAACCTAGGCTAAGTTCGCATACTAAAATATATAACAAAATCATTTCAATACTCTTTTCATTTAAGTTGATTTTTGGTTTTAAGTCTATATTGTATACAAAAATGATCAAAACTTTGCAAAAACTGCATCAATTTACTCATAAATTCTTATGATAAATGACCATTAATTGATGAATTTGGGGGATTTTGACAAATACCAATCTATTTTTCTGGTTGGTTTTACCCCTTTGGTTAGAAAAAAATCATGAATGCCATAGCAATTCAAGAGAGTACAATTAATAATGTAGAATTTTATAATTTCAATGATAAAAATATCTGCGCCCAATCCTTCCAAACCGAAAGAAATTGTTATTTATTTTATTATTTCTATGCGTCGCCAATACTCTAACAATCTTGCTCTGAGACCTGAGACATATTATCCTGACATATTACTACTACTATTTTTCATGTCATATTCTGTCATATTGCTAAACGATTTGTCGCACCTTGTAGTCTTGGATGATGTGATCCAAGATTGCTCAAAAAGGAAGGAGGACATTAACAAACTTGAAATAACAACAATAAGGTATGGTTTTAAAAAATTCTGTGGTAGTTGAGAACTACTAGGTATCATAATACTATGTACCATACATTTCGTGAAGAAATCACTTGACAAGCATATTGCTTATGGATTTTATTCTAAACCATTTAGAATTGTACAGGGAAGCAAAATATAGTCAAATGATTTCTTGAGGAGAGGTATTTGTCATACAACATACCCTAATTATTGGTGAAAAAGTACCAGGGGGTTGAAAAGGTACCAGCTAAAATTTTACAATCCTGAAAGAGTACCGGCAAGATTCTTCGAATCTCCCTTTCTTGTGTTGCCACATAAGAGATTGGCCATCCTTGTGTGCATGGCTGCCCATGATTACATACCGGGTTTCCATGGTATTTTAAAAGTGTACCGGCTAAGCCAAAACAGTCCTAAAAGTGTACCGGCTAAATAAGAGGAAAACATACTGGGTACGCCTTCACCAATAAATAGGGTACCACATGGTGGTTTCATTGGTTAAAAATACTTTGAAGGCAGAGGGAAACTCAAAATGTACATTTAGTGGAGTTTGGATAATTAAATCTGCATTTTCATCCATGCAGCCTTATCTTCAAAGCAAGAGGTCTTTTCAGCTCCTAAACCTTGAGTGCCCAGAAGATCTTAAAACTGTAAACAATCACTTGATCACAAAATTTACCCCAAGTTTTCATAATATTGCAAAATTTCTCAATTATTATCTCATGGTTGGGGCATGTTATGGGGGAAATCAGTATTATCCATACATGATATACTCTTTCTTGACAAGGTGATGTATCAATCATCTTCATATAAGATTCATTCTTTTCAAAATAACCCAAATAACCTAATTAACCAGAAACAGTAGGGGTACTAATTAATTTGTTTTTTTTAAATATCTGCACCATTTTTCCAGGCAGTAAATTGTCAACCATGCTATTCTTTGTACCACAATGATCAAGAGAGGCCTCTGGGGTTGCAACTCATGTAGATATATATCTGAAGGCTTAATCTGTCATTTCAGGATACCCATCAGAACAAATAAGTCTCAACAACATTACATAAATTGACAGATAGCTTCTGATTAACTAACCTACTTATATAACAAAGAACTGTCAAGATATTTTTTGCATTTCCCACAACCACTGCCTATCTGGACCTTGAGGATGCCATCAACCTCTTGTTATCAAATTAATATTTCCACTGTCAGCCATTGCTAACATCTTCAACACTCAGAATCCCAGATGAGTGTTGTTGTGTTCATCCTGGGATGCCCTTTTGATATCATGATCACATATAACCTGAGATTTGATGGTGTTTGAGCCTTGAAAGTACACTCTTCCTCAAAAGATATTCACTACACCCAATGTATTTCTTTATTGATTCAATTTGTTTCCTCTTGCAATGTCAATATTTATGACAATCTTTCCTGTTGTCAAAATGTTATTGAGTTGTCGTGTTACCAGTGGTGCTACCAAAAAAATACTACAAAGTATATCAATATCAACTTAGAAAAATTCACTAGAAAACTAGACAGAGCATAACTTTTGTCTTTCTTTTGCATTCAGAGGTACACATCAACAACAAAAAAGGCCATAAATACACAGTATCTTCTACAACATATGTAGATAATTGACCATTCCTAGCTCAACTACTCTAGGTACTATTTGCACATAGAAATGGTTTCCTGGAGGTTGATGCTTTGTGTTCATCATACATCATACAAATAAAGCAAAAGTACTAAAAAGTATATTCCAAGCAGCAAAATACAGGCAATGAAGAGACCAATCATTCAGTCTATTCATTCTGTGGAGTTATCATATTCTACAAATTTATGGTTAAATTTTCAAAATAAATTTGAAACTGTTATGTTCAGGGTTTGCTCCTAAAACATTTTATATGTATGGTACAGCAAGATACTTACTATGCTGTGATGTCAATATACAAACCTTGATACAAATAATAATAATCACAATGTTTTCAAGAGCTAATAATATTTCCTCAAGTCATACCCCTTCCTAAAACCTCTTACAGCCCCAAATCTCTATCCGCAGCGACCTGCCCCAACAAACTTCCACGAACCAAGATAGAACCCGCAAGAACAAAGAACAAAACTGTTTTCTCCCATATATAGCTTGTGTGTCGTTTCGTTTGCCCAATTGCGTGGCATGCTCATTGCATGCCTCTGTACTGCGTATGCGCTCGCATGTAAGATATTCGTAGGGTGCATGACCCTGCACTATAATATGGGTACTACAATACTAAGGTACTACTATAAGGTAAGTAGGTACATACATCATACCATATACATACAAACGGCATTCTGTGTTCTGTGCAGCAAGAGTCATGGATCACGTAATATCTGTGACATTTAGCAGTGACGAAATAAATTGTTTTAGCCGTTGAATTAGAGCGTGATTTAATATCCGTCACAGAATATCACTATGAAAATTTTTATCACGTGACTAAGCTGAGAAGATTTTTTTCGGTTCCATCCAGTTCCATCCAGTTCCATCCAGCTCCGTACAGTTCCATCCAGTTCCATCCACATCCAGTTCCATCCAGTTCCATCCAGTTCCATCCAGTTCCATCC
>JALLOT010002170.1:0-13246 GCA_036939595.1 Thalassiosira livingstoniorum | reverse complement strand
ATTTGGTAATCTCAGATTTATTGCAGAAAAACTGACAGTTGACATTGTCCAGATATTATGCCTCCCATTTCACCGTGCGGGTTGAAGTTTGAAAGTTCCTCCGAAAAAAAAAATTAATTTGGAACTTTGAAGCGAACCAACCCAACCCAACTGAAATCTTCCAACAATGGGATTTTTCAAAAATGCAGTCGGACGACCCCCTTATTGCATTCGTTCCGATCGTACAATGGGACTTTGTCCCTTCGATGAATGCCACCGTTGAGATACGCGCGTTCGTCGACGGATAGTCGAAGGGCTTGCCGCCAACGACATTGTACTTAGACGTAGAGTTACGTCCATTTTGGCATGCGGCAACAAAGGCAGCGCCATCATCAACATTGACGGCGACATGCCCTGCCTTTGCCGCGTGCCAAAATAGACGTAACTCTACGTCTACAATGGTGTTGGCGGCAAGCCCTTCGACTATCCGTCGACAAATGCGCGTATCTCGATGGTGGCGTTCGTTGATGGTACTAATTCCCCTTGTACAAAGGGAACTCCCATCGCCTGTTGATGTTGGTGGCAATGTCATTTCAAATTTCGATTCAGTTTTTTATTTCGGGGGAACTTTCAAACTTCAACTTCAACCCGCACGGTGAAATGGGAGACATAATAGTAATAATATCGAAAAAGCCTGTGCCGATCCATAATATTTTTGATGGAGCATTGAAGTTTCCCTCTTGGAAGAAGAAAGGATCTTTAAGTATATTATTTTTATTTAACACGTGAGAACACGACGTGTTGACTGCCAATCATAATAATATTATATCATTTGGGATTCTCTTGATTGGCGATAAAGCAATGATTTTTTGCAATTTCCATCAAATTTCCAAAAATTAATACCAACTAGGAAGGAGTACTTCCAAAAATTGAATCATCTTTTGTACTCCCACACACCAATTGTTGACCAGCTTAATTGATTTGAATGTAGAGTTGTTGATTCAAGTTGGTCCAATATCACTTTCACATACATCATCTTTGAAGTGTGTGCTTTATACAAGTATTGAGTTATTGTTGGGGGTCCAGAAGCCCCAGGCCCAAAATTTAGAAATTCTTCAAAATCACTAATTTGGTCCTTTTTGGACCAATTGAGGTGTTGTTTAGATCGGTATTTTCAACCTTTTTTGAAAGAAAGGTCATTTTAGTGACAATTAGAAGCAATTTTTTAAATAAATATTTTGTTAGTTTTTCACTTTTTTATGTTGACTGACTTATCATTTTTGTGTGCATGTGTTGGAGCCCGCATAAGAAAATACTTTTTCACATGAAAGGTAATGGCAAGCTAGTGAAGCCAACTGATACTGAGCTTATGATATATCAAGGCAACTATCTCACTTAAGTACAAAATGTTTCAAACAATATTTCAAATAAGATAGGTGAACTAATCTTACTATACACTTATGTGTGCAACAGGATTTAATATCAGTCAAAAGTCATAAAATCTTTCTCTGAGGCCCAAGTGGCATCACAAGATATGGTCCAGTCATCACTCTCTGTTTTTGATGGTCCTGATTTTTATTCTGGTAGTATTGAAAGGTCCAATTGAGCTAAACATGTGAGGATTATCTAAGCTTCGTGTTCTTCCTGAAAAATGTACTGTCTGCATCATTTCAACAAAAAGTCATTGGCAACAATTTGAAGCATTTGTCACAAGTTGGACTTCATAATATCCTACAGTAGATGTTGAAAAAAGACAGGATAAACAAGCTTTCAGAGTCAGGATGATCATGCTGAAACCTCACTGATGGGGTATTCTTTTACAGTTGAAGGTCTAAGAATCATTAATTTCTGGTGAAATGAGCACTTCTTGCAATAGTTGGTCTATTACATCTGACAATAGGCATTTTGACACCTTCAAGGGAAAAGTTATGTCAGGTAAAGCAAACATGAGAATTTTTTTGCTAGAAATTGAATTTAGAAACAAATAACATAAAATTTTCAATCACTATCAATCAAGACTCTTTGTTGTTAAAATACATGTAGTGCAATATAGACTAGATCAAACACAATGAAAAATTGTTACGTCTGCAGTGGTTAAGCCAAGAAGATTGAGGGATGGTTCAACAGAAAAAGAAAAATATCAGATATAGTATTTTACCAAAACCTCAGTTGACTTGCCTTGGCTTGTGTACATTTTCAGGATCCTAAAGAATGAAGAAAGAGGAAAAATGCAAGTGTGAGATTTAGACAAAGAAAATTTTGAAAAAAAGTCCATATTAAAACCTACCAAGAACTTTGAGTTGCACTGCTGACTCTTGGTCAGAATTTTCATCTTCCTTCTTGTTTTTGATTCCCATAAATTTCTGAAATTTAAAAAACAATTGAGTCAAACATTTTGCATAGCACATTAAGGATGCAGCTCTTAATTTTGATGAACTAATATTGAAGTCTGGACCAAATGACACATCAACAAAACCTGTACACATGCCTGGGGAGTTCTCTCAAAGTCACATATCTCTTTCTTAAATTCTAAAAACATGGAAGGAACAGGTATTGGCCACAATAAGGACAATCAGGCTTTGCAAATCCCAACCAGGGATGTATATTGAAAAAATAGACTCTCCTCTTTCCAAAGGAAAAATAGATTGAACAGTCAATTACTTGCTGAGAAATGTCAATATTGCTAAAGGCTCATGTTTGCTAAGTAGCACAAGTTGCTTTTTGTCTACTAATTATTAGGAGTAGTTGATAATTCCACTTTATAAATAATGGAAAGAGTGAGTGAATAATTTACAATGATTTGAACATCATTTGAATCCTTAGAGCACTATAACATTGGGTCACATTGACTTTGGGTCATTTGTTTTTATATATGTGTGGAAACTAATCAAAGGTGTGAAACAAGGTGACAGATCATTATTCCCCACTGCAATGAATAAGTACCTATGCCTAAACCACCTTCAGTAGTGGGACAACAGCTTGTCACTTATTTGCAATGGGAATCATAGTATAGATTGGATTTGATACACTCTTGTTCTTGTTAATAATTGTTTGAAAGACATTCAGCAACATTTCTAATAAAAGTTTGTGTTCCATTTGTGAAATAAATATCTTTGTTACTGTTACTAGAAATATCAAAACTATCACATACATACATAAGGTTTTTCAGAGATCAAAAATAAATCAGAAAACATATGCACTGCTGGGCCGACAAAAAAGTATATTGTTATGTAGCAATTAGGATAGCAACCCAATGTAAAAAGTGAAGGGGAATGGAAATAGGTATGTGGTTTGAATAACAGTGTAGTCACAATTTTCTGTTTGATTTGATTGTTCTCTTCCAATAAATAACAAAAGTCACCAATGATTAGGATAAATAACAAACATATTCCTACAGAAAGTATCTCACTCAAGAAAGACTTTCAAAATATGTTAATCTGTCAAAAAAATGGCAAAATTTCAGATTTAAACTTGCTTGTTTTCCCCCCTAGATAAATCCCCAATACTGAAACAAAATTTCAAAAAGTACAGAAAAGGAAATTAAACTCGGTGTCTAAAAGGGGTATTGAATCTTTTGATCTTTCAGTTCCAATAATATGGAAGTTTGTCCATTCAATTTATTCATCAGAATATGATCTTCAATTTTTGACAGAAAAATTCTATGGTAATCAGGCAAGGATGTGGTGAATAAATCAGCACAAGAGAAGAGAACTACAATAACCTGCTGATGTTAAGGATTAGGTGCCATTTTATCAAATGATGGAAATTTCATGCAGAGAAAAATAAGTAAAATTAATGAATCATTTAAGACACTTATTCTTGTCGTGCCTTTTTGTTTTCTCAATGGCTCCTATTTTACAGCACTTTCTTAGTGACAAAAACTCCCTGAACTCATGAATCAAACCACAGAGATTTCTTGAAACCACCTGGGTATATTTGATATTATATAAAAAGAATGATGTTGACTGTGGAAGAAAGGTTTGAAACAACAATGAACAAAACAAGTCATGCCTTGAACACAGCAACAGATTCAATGATCAATTATGATGCTAGAACAGTTTCTAGACAATAATCAACTCTTTGTTTACAAAATTGAATCAACAAAGACCTCCCAAAATAAGACTTCCAAAAATGTAATTTGTCTTGAGACTGGAGATTCAAGATAGCCATAAAACAACTTGATGATGTGAAATGTGACTCATTTCAATTTGACATTCATTTGCATTGAATCAAATGTTATGTCTTGATACTAAAATACAATGGGACAAATAGAATGTACCAGTAGGACTATTGCAAAAGATGAAAAAGCAAGAAGGAGGTATAAAATTCAAATTGAAATAACTTCCTTCAATTGCTTGGACACTTTCTTCCAAGTTCATTGTGGGAAAGACTAAAACAGAGTTCATTTCTCAATCTATCTCTTAATGTAAAATGATTTGACTTCTGAGGAGGGCATGCTTTATTCCTGAGAAAGCTTGTAAACTCAAAATATATATTCAGAAACTGAAAATCATTTTCACTGGTATTGTGAATCTTTTTGCCATATCCTCTTGTGTGCTGTGTTGAGTTCCATTTGAGGGGGGATCTTGTTATCTACATGACCAGAACTTAAATCAACTTATAAAAGAAATGAAAATTACAATGCTGATAAAAGATAAGCATGTGATACAGTAATTTCACTCTAAACAGTTTCAGCCATGGAACTGACCATAAACCTTATCAGCCATATGATTGCTCTTTCCTGCTTTTCTGTCAAAGGTGAGGGGGGAGAGCTTGAGGTGACTGCTGACAGCTGTTGAGAGCTCTATTCATTGAAAATGCACTGCCTTACAATCTCATTGTACCATAAAGGATAAAGTTTTGATTTCATAAAGCTTGACTTGTACTTTTTTGTTTAATAATATTTTTCTCTTGTAATTATTTTAACATTTGTCCCAAACTGCAGCATGCATCACATGATTGGGGATCCCTGAAATGCTCTTTTGTCCTCATTTGATCAAGTGCGATGCTTCAAATTTTGACAAATAAAATAACCAAGCTGGTAAAATTTGATGCCATTCTTGCAATTTGAAGTTGAAATCATCAATAATTTGGTTGAATGATTGAAAGGTAAGACTCATTATTTTATGATTTGGTATGCTATTTGTTCAGACAGACAAAAAGGGTTTGTTGGTAGACAAAAATCTTGCAAAAAAGAAATATTTTGGTACCCCCAATATTATTTGTATAATGAAAAACTTTCATAGAAATATTACTTTTAGAAGTATCACAGGGACACACTTGACCTGTTCTTGGAAAGTTTTCTGTATGATTTGGTATCAATTATGTGAGTTACAAATCTTCCCTAACAGCAGTAAGGAACAGTGACCAGTGAGTCACAATGCACGAAATATGATATTAGCTCCAAGGCAATCACACAACATGTTTCTTATGGTAAGTGTTTACTCATAAACAAAAAGCAAATCATCAAAAACAAATAGATTGGGTTGTACTAGATTAGATTTGATTAAATTAGATCATAATATTTATATTAATTTGAACCACAACTACATAGAGGATTGGTACTGAGTGCAAAAAAATATTTTTTAACAAAGTATCATGGTCATGGTAGACAAAAGTGGGATCAGGTACAAATAATTTTGACTTAATGGTCAAATCATTCACTTTTGAAAACATTTACACTACAAATATTTAAAATAAAATATTCCCTGCATTTTAAAGCAGAAACACTGTGACTGGATCTAACTCAAACAACAATCTTTGTGGTTGTATGACATCCACTAGATGATGTAGACTATTGCCTCAATAATGGCCACCAATAACTTGGCCCTGATCGAGTCTAAAAACATTGTGCACATTTTGACATCTTGCAATTTCAATCAAAATTAAACATTTACATAATCACACTAACTAATTTGTAGCCCCAATATCTTTATATTCAAACCCAATAATATCTTTTGCTAAGGTTCATCAGTAGAGCAAGTAGGTATCAACCATAAGTACATACCTTCCCACTTACTATCTACCATGACCACCTACCTTACCCCACCCATGTTGTATTTGCAATGAATATGGCACCATCATTCCACAAGTTTTTGGCATCTCAATCTCAGCAGCCACTTTTGTCACAAGAAATTTACTACCCTTGACATTACTGGGTAGGATCAAGTTATCACTAAAGGCAGGTGATTGTGTTTGGTGACAATTTTTCTGACATTGCAGTGTCCAAAGCTGGGGAATTGGCACCATGGTCAGATAATAATAATAGGATTATTGTTTGTAATATTTGATAGTGTGGTACTTAGAGTAAGAAACATTTTTTTTACATACTTAGAAAGGCAGACCTCTTCAGCATTGGTGAGCAAGTGCATGTTTTGATGGTGGGAGGGCAGGCTGATGCATACCACAATTTTTTATTGTAGATAGGTACTTTTTTACAGTGCTACAAAATCCCGAGATATATTGTTCATGCTGAGTTTTTTGTATTGGTTGAAAATAATATTTGGGCTGGAAATATTGGGGATATTGTCCAAAATATATCTACTAGGCTCTCTCAATAATAACATGTCTTTGATGGAACATATTTTGGGCAGGAGTAATCTTGTTTGTTTGCTTGTTGTTGGGCTAATCCCCATACCTTAGGATAGGAAGTTTTGATCAGCTAATACAATCCTGAATTGTTGTGAGGATTTCAAGAACTTTACTGTAACCATCAATGGATAGTTATGGCAACATGGTTGTACTCAAAGGTGGTTTCTTCCCCAAGTCAGAAGCAAGATGCAAGCATGTAGTTTGATTGTATCTTGTTGTGCATCACCATCTCCCCTGTGCCATAATTATCCCCCTTCAAATAATGCAATGATGTGTTGTTTTCATTCCAAATCCATGACTTTCATACCAAAAACCTGGCACTTGGTTGCAATGAAGTTGAATACCATTAGGAATTGCATTTCTGATCAGTGAGCTTCTTTTTGTCACCATGTACATAATCAAACTGTTAGGAGTCCTTGCACCTTGGTGGCTCTGGCATTTACAATTACAAGGTAAAGAGAAACCTTGGTAATGAGTCCAAGGGGCTGCTAATTCAATGTACCATACTCATTGGAGCTTAATGATGCATTTGGTTAGATTGACAGACTTCCCATGCAATCAAGGTGACATCTCCAGATGTTGCACTGTGGGGAGTGTTTAGAATGAAAAATGACAATCAACTTGAATATGATGAGATTTATTTGTAAATGGATTGTTTTGTGTGGGAAGAGATAGATGAGTCAATATCTTTTTCATGGTTGGTGTGGATTCTGCCACCGTCCCTTCTTGGAATATGGTAGTTGAAGCAGCACCCATGACTTGGGGGGGTTACCATGGCAAGAGATGTGAACAATGACCATTCCCATAAAATTGTTTAGGAACTGGTATACTTGAAAATGATAGTTTTTGACTGGTAGTCAAAAGTGGACAATCATGGTGGCAACTCCACCAGCCATAGTACCTGATTTGTTTCTCTTTGACTGGGGGGGGCAAAGGTTTGCTGGGTTTGCTGGGTTTGCTGGGAGGTGATTTTCCATCACAGCACCTGAGAGCACAACAGAGTCATAACAATGTCTCACCTAGGCTACTTGTTCCTAATGTCTTACGAGAAATAATCATGATTTTCATGTCCAGATTGTCTCAAAAAGTCTTTCTACTTTCTGAATGGATGTGTTAAAAACAATGCCCTGGTTTATGGTTTAGTAATGTCTGATCAAAACAATAGCCAAATTTTTGCGATAATCTTAACTCCCAACAAAAGATGAGAGTTACTTTTTGGTAGAACATTTTCACAAATATAAAGGTTTTGCAAGTACTTAGAGCCAAGGTTCATGCTGCATATTGGGATGGCCCCTACTCATACTAGGTGCTTAGGTAAAATCATATATCATTGAAATCTGCAGCTGGCACTTTTGAACAGTATTAACAACATGAACAACTATTTCAGATATTTCCAACTATCACATTTCCATGTAACTAACAGAACACAGCACAGTAGTGTCTTGTTATTTTTGGGGACTAACATACTCATTTGCCCTGCTAGGGACAATCAGGTTGCTGGCCAGAAATAGATTCTGGTGATTAAGAGCATCTGTCAATTTTATGATAGATTACAAACACTGATAACTTGCATTTGACATCTCTTTCTGGTCAAGAGTCAAAAAGACAAGTAATCAACTGTTCATCACTTAATACAATATATCCTAAATGATGATTATGGTGATTGGGACTAAGCATGAAGGTGGTTTAATTTTAATGAAATTCGTAATAGGGTATTGTATGTTTCATTGGTTTTGAAGGGGCTACAGTGTTCTAGGTAGTGATCAAGGTAGAGGAAACAGTAAATGGATATGCATGTAGATTTTTTGTTGGAATCCATTGACAGCTAATTGGGAATTGAATCCCTTTGCAACTGTTTTTCAATTGAAATATAGGGATGCTACAACCATGTTTGATTGGCAAACATACACACATACATACGTACATCAAATGTTTCTTAAAACAACTTTAAAATTGGTATGGAGAAAATATATAGCAATGCTCCCTCCAACTAAAATTTGGAGTTTAACAAAATTCATTTTTGGTTTTTCAGTGACAAATAAAAGAACTGACTAAATTAACGCTTACAATAAAATGATGTGGTCACTTTGTCTCAAAAAATTGACCTTACAAATTAACATATCAGTGATGCTGTGTGTTGCTCATTGAAAGGCAGAGAGACTTCATTTGGAATGGAAAGGTGACATTGCTGGATGCAATGTATCAGTTAGTTGACACATGATGATTAAGTTCAAATATTTAAATTCTTATGATTAATTACCATTTCACTCATCTTGTTCAAATTTTTAATGAGTACATAAATTTAGACCAAAGTAATTGATGCACAATCTTTGACAAAATAATTAATCAAAAATGCAGTTTTCATTTTCCATGACCAAATGGGCTGATTTTGTGAAATTACGTTGCTTCTGATATCAGTGACAACCATCTCTATTATTATATATGGCACTTAAAGAAACTGGCAAATTAAAGATCAACCAAAACTGTGCTAGAACTGTAGAAATCATGGCAGTTGTAAATAGAACAAAGAGTAAAAATGCAATGTCAAGCTTCAATTGCAGACTGTGTCATCAATCACAGTCAGAATCATTATTTCATAATCCGAAAGAAAATACAGCGGAAGAAAACTTCCAAGGAAAATAGCAAAGACCACAATTACCAAATTTCCAATTCAGTGAGAGCTCTAGTTATGCAGTGACAGCATTTTTTGACAAGGCCATGAGTCTTAGTTTCCTTCAATGGAATGGATTATTGAAAGTAGTGTGAAAAAAGATGTTAAAATACATCAAATTCTATTTCAAGACCTTATTATGTATCGGCATATTCAGTAGGGAGTTGAATAATCATATCTCAATACAATTCAATTAAATAGCTTGCTCATTTAGATGGAACCACTCACAATATCATCCAAATGTTCCTAGGCTTCGATTGAATTAATGAGAATTGGGCAATTGTCACTGTGAAGTGCATGCTCCATATAGATATTTAAGTCTGGTTTTTCTTGGTGAGGATTGCTATGTAAGTCACAATGCAACCCGATGATTACAATGCATTGCATTTATTGGCCATTAATTCATGTTCATAATGTTTTGCAAGCATCAAACTGAAAAAAATATGAAAGATATGGAGAACAAAACGAATATTTCATGTGGTTGTGTAAAAGTTCTTTATATTTTTATGCTATGATTGGTTTATACAAGAAAATTCAGAGAGAGTGTTGTATTTTTGCTTATAATGTTCTGACACTCAAAAGAAAAATATACAACTACAGAAAGTACCTGATACTGTTTGTTCACCATACCCTCCATCTTTTTTTGGTTTTTGATTTTTTGGTCTGACACAGAAAAGTTAATTTGTGCACCAAAAAAAAATCAGATACTATACAGAAGTGTGAACAATTTTTCTCTGGCTGGTAATTTTATACAGCTACAAGCATTATCAGCCAATAATAAATGGAATCCAGACACATATTTTTGTGGTGTGTTCTGAATATGGCGTAGAACTTCTCAAAACTAATTGCCAAAATTAAATTTCTGTGCCAATCTCATTCCAACTTTCACTTGCAGCTTCGAAAACATTTCGATAGTATGGTAGTGTCCCTACTAGGTTTCCTGGATCTATCTCTGCAAAGGATGATCGTCATAAAACTTCCAAAACAACATGACATAATAAATATTTGAGTATTGTAGTCATTTATCGATTTCATCTTTGATTGTTATTTTCATTATTTTTAGCCCTATGATGTCAATTACTTATCTGTACAAATATCCAATCAAATCGTTCTGACTTAGCTCGGAAAGTTCATCTGAAACCGAGTAAACAAATACGACCCAAGCCAAGATCAAAATGGGGACAAGGGGTAAAGTCCACTGCTCTCTCGATTTCGCCGCTACAATCATGTCAGTATTGGAAGTTACGACGTTTCCTTGATGCATGCTTTTGCATGGATCGGACTTTTGTCTTGCAAATTGCTCCGGACAGCAGCTTGATTCATCTGACAGCGATTCGCAAGAAATTCCCAAAGCATCTGGAACAGTATCGATGTTTGGACTTTTACTAAACGTCTGAAGAAGAAGGAAATTCGGGAGTGCGCCAAGAGGATGCATCCTCGGTGAGAAAATGACGATGACCATGTATCACACTCATCACTTTATTGCACAACAAGAGCGGGACAACACACCTCTTCCCTCGTAGTTCCCGCGCCGAAATATGGAATGATGGGAAGTGACATAGTAGACATGGCAGACTTGGAAGAAATACTACCACCACAGCTCGCTGGCTTTCGTTTTGAGAGCATACTCTTGGGTGTGGGAAACATTATTTCAATGTCCTCTTCCGCTGTCGGGTCTTCGTTCTTCTTTTCCGCAACGGCTTCTGCGAGTTTCTTTTCTTCTTGTACGAGGTCTTTTATTTCCACGGCTGATTTTGACTTTCGAAACAAGGACGAGGCTGGAGTGGGATAAAGCATTGAGAACCTTGATGCTGGAAGGACCTCCTCAGCTCCCGACAAGTTACACTTGTGGACTTGGGTGGTCTGAAGCGGTGGCTGAGGCAATTTGACTAACACCTCCGGGGCAAATGGTCGGACTAACTTTTGACAAATGTACAATTGAACCCTGCTTTTAAGCCATTCCGCTGCCTTTTTAATATCTTTGTAGTTTTCCTCCCAGAGATCCTCTCCAATAGAATCAGCAAGGCTGATTTCCACCGTATATTTTGTTTTATGACTTTTGTCATTTTCATGTTGTTCGTTCTCGCAGCAAGTCACTTTTGCAGGAAATTGAAACGACTCAATATCTCCTTCGATCTGTTTTTGGTTTACCCGGCATAGTACATTCCAGACACAGCCTCTAGGAGTAAATTGGACATGATCGATGTGAAATTTTGTGCCAAGGTAAGCACCAATGCGAAGAGCAGAAATTATGGCTTTTGCGGTTTCTCCCAAAATTTGTAAGTCAGACATGTGGCCATTTGCAATTGATGAGTTTTTCGTGGATGCTCGTGGTGGGATTGCTCCCGTTGGCCCCTTCGTTGGTGTACGCAAGTTCGACCGCTTGGGCCCGCTTCGTGAGCAGTAACGGTCGGCGAGCTCATTAGACCCTTCATCAGTGATGTCGGGCATGGAAAATACTTGCGAAGGGCAGCACGAAGTGTCGTTCAAAGGTTCGGTCTCGTCAATGAGCGGTATGTAGGAGTTGCAGTCTGAAGAGACATCGGTGCTGGCTCGTCGGACAACACGACGCTTGAGAAAACTCCTTTTCTTCGCGGTGCCACTGCCCTCCATGTCGACTTCGTCGGAAAAGGACACTCGCTTCATATGCCTTGAAGGCGCACTGCATCCGTTGTTCGATTTGCCACGAATTTCTTCGTTACCCACGCCTCTGCTTTTGGATCGACTGCGGAAAGATTTCAAAGACGAAAGAGATGGTCGTCGAAGCACGCCACTCTTTTCTGTGTTCCCTCTGCAATTACTTGTGGCACCAGTTCCGGCTGTGCTGGCTGTGAAATCAGTGACTTCCGACACACCCGATCCTTCTGAAAGGTCGAGGCTCATGCCCTCATCAGGATCCTGCGGTTCTTTGTGTGTATTTGCAGCTTGTACATTGAGGTTCATGCTGCTGAGTTTGCGTTCCATCAACGGTCTGGAAGCGCTTGAAATGTTCGTCATGGAGCTGGATCTGTGCAACGGCCTGGACGATTTGGGCGATGATCTCGGAGATGAAGATTTCGATGTTTGCGATGATTTGGAGCCGGTGTCGATTGTGGCCATGCTAGACTTTCGGACAAGGACAAGCCTTGGTTGATGGAGACGTTGTTGTGCCATGATTGATGGAATGTTTGTAATGCAGATGGGCCAATTTTTTGCTGGTTTATTTGAGCCAGAAGAACAATTTATGTGAATGAAAACAATGATAAGATAGTACCATACTTCCATAAGCAGTCGTACAATATGTTGTACTATACCATACATGAAGATGAATTAGTAGTAAGTATTATATTACTCCATCCTACCATATGAATGAATGAAGGTTGCTGGCAGATTATTATTTTATATTGGAAGCAGATGCCATAGTAGCGTAAGTAGAAGAAAAGTGAAAAAATACTATCACAACTAAACAAGCGAAAAACCTGGAGAAAGATAAGTTGGTTATTGTAGGTCATCAGACATTCTCCATTTGTCCTCCCTTCGCAAGTGAAGGTGAGATGTTTTCAGGATGTTTTCAAGTGTTTTCTTGCTATTTTGTTTCTTGTATTGTAGTCTGCGCTCTAGTTATCACCTTTCCTTAAAGTCATCACAGCCAAAACAAGCACAGCAAAGGTCGGTCAAAAGGAGGCTTCGCAGTGTTGAGTACAATAGTACCTACTTAGTGGGAGCTGAATTACAGATTTTTTTTTGTGTCAGTGATTCAAGGTGATTCGCCACTTTTTCCGAAAAAGAAAAAACTTGTGTCCTGACCTTCTCCAATCGAGAATGAAATAATGAGAATCCTATGGATGACAACTGATGACAACATCATACGAGTAGGAGTTATTTACATAAGGTAGGAGTCTAGTTTAGTAAAAATAATACTAGTAGTTCTAAGTACCAGTGTAAAATTATTTGGACACCTCGCATTATTTGGACACCTTCAAGCTGACCCCATCGTAAATTTGCTAGTAAATTGCTAGTAAACTA
>JALLOT010002169.1:0-13249 GCA_036939595.1 Thalassiosira livingstoniorum | reverse complement strand
GTGTCACCTCCTCCCCCCTTCCGCCGTTTTTTTTTAGCTAGAAAAAAATATAGAAAACTTTTGAAATTAAAGGTAATGCAGTCCAATTCCAATCCAGAAATCTGCAAACAGAGTGCATAGAGACCTACGTAACTTAATATGAGAGCCATAGGCGGTATCAGGCGGTATGGTATTAAACTTCCACCTGTAAGTCATGAAGAAACATGCGTCATACCGCCTATGGCCGGCTCTCAAAAGCCCAGAACATTGAAATTTGAAACCAGTCGTATTTACGGGAATAAAACATAAAACTTTCAATAAATTGTAAATCACGTACATACTTTTTTTAGAATTAATTGGTACTTATGATAGTATATATTTAAAAAGTTATTCTCGTATTTTACTAAATTCCAAACTTGACGAAAGCCAACAAAAGCACATTTCGCGAACAATGGCACCAACAAGTCAACGAAATCCTTCTCGAAAACAGGGAAATGGAGGGAAGAAATCCCAAACCAATTCTGTAGTGATTGGGACTGCTACACCACTGCCAGCAGCTGACCGTACTACATCTGGCGTCAACATGTCAGTTCAGAGGCTTACAAGAAAATCACAAAGATCATCCTCAGAGGATGGTGCAACTGATAAACCAATTTTTAAACCTCCAAGGCATTATTGGTCTTCAAAAGATGTGACCTGTTTCACCTTCAAACTAGTTCACTTTGTGCATTCTAGAGTAATTTGTGATAAGTGCTTGAATTTTGTGGCTTCTGTTGGTGGTGTCTTGCTTCCAAAGCATGAAAAAAAGATAAGGCAAAAAGATCACAAATGTGACAATCCTTGGCTGCTGTCTTGGAAGAATGGGAACAAAGGTCAAATCCATAGAATGGAGTCTTTTCACAAGATGTTTGATCACCAACCTTATGATCTCATTGACTTGAATGAGCCTTTGCCGGAATCCCAAAAAAGAAATACTGCTATTGCTCAATTGCAGCATTCAAACTCAAAGCAATCACCAAAGCAAAATGTAAATCCAGTATCCAATGTCAATGAAAATCCAGAATCCAATGCAAATGAAATTCCAGTATCAGTCCCAACAGCAAATCCAGAGTCAGTTTCTGAGCCAAAGCAAAAATCAACAAGAAACCATAAGCCAAAGAAAACCTGGTCTGTCATGTTATCTGAGGAGCTGGCAGACCCTGAAAAATTCCCATTCTTGACCAATCAAATGTTATCACACTTGAAGCAGCCAAAGTGATGGGATCTGCTTTGAAAAACAGGGATTCTCTCCATGTGCATGAGAAGAGGCTTATAGGTCAGCTGTTTTCTGTTGCAACAAAAAATGTGGAAAAAAGAAACTTAAATGTGTAAAGGGGGTGCCTTCTTTTAGGAAAAAGAAAAGAATGAGACTAGTGAGAGTTCCAGTGTAATATAGTGTTGACTCAGAATCATCAAAGAAAAATGCTGGAGCAGTTGCTTTTGATTGGCTGAGTTTTCTCACACAAGCTGGAAAATTCAATTCTGCACTAATCACAAAGTTGACCAAAGAAAATCCAGAGGCGGAGGCTGAGTGTCTTAATCAGTACAACAACAAATTCAACTGCCTTAGTCCAAAGACATCAGTTTCTATTCAGATGTACATGGGCTTTAATGATTATCAGATGAAAAAGCTAAATTGAGCACTATTTCATTATTTGAAGAAGAGGCTATTTGTGGCAACCAATTCCATGGCAGGGCAGAATAAGGTTTACTTGTCAGAGTTTTTGACAATGGAATAAAACCTGGTGAATTTACAATGACGCATAACAATGGGTAAAGGCAAAGGCGATGTATTGTACCAAGATGCTCCAATACTAGTTACCACAGTTTGCCCAGAAGAGCATATTGTAACCACCATCAGGGATATTATGTTTCGAGGGAAATTCATAACTGCCTCTGAACTTTTTTGTACACCATTCATCATGCATGCCAACTTTAGTGATGTTGCTCTGTATAAGTTATCACAGGATGCAGACAACGGGTTAATGTTGCTAACCCGCATGGACTCGAGCATTCACGGCCATTTCTTGAGTTTGCTGGAGTTAAAGATACATACAAAATGTGAGACGGGCACTCTGGAGTCATCCAGAAATAAAGAGCGACTTTGAATACATCATTCACTGCAAGGTTACAGTCATACATTTTGACACAATCTTTTCACCTGAGGTCCTAGCCGTACGAAACACACAACTTAATCATGATTGATTCAACCGACTGCCTCTCCAAATCTCACCACAAGTTACAAGCAACATTGCGTCTTGTAGCACACACAACGGGATCATTGATCTTGATGTGTCCTCTACATTGTTGGCTGTAGTTGTCTTCAGTGAAGAGAAGCAACAATTGTTAGGAGTATCGTTCTTTTCTGGCAGCAGTCAATGTTTTGCAATGGTGTACTTACGGCATCCTGTTCCATGTTCTACGAAGCAGGACTCAGAAATAACATTGAAACAAACACTTGTTGCTGGAATTTTCACAGCTGACATTGGCTGTACATCAACTTTCTTGGGCCATCAAGGATGGCCTGCAAAGTATCCATGTCCTTTTTGTCGTGCAACATTGGACAACATGAAAACAATTTTTGACAAGACACTGGAGCAGTATGATGTACAGACAATCAAGGGGATTTAAAAGGATAGTGAGATTTATAAGGAACGATTTCTAGACCTACCACTCAACAAGCAAAAGGACACAACAAGAAGATCTGTCACACAAAACTACTCACACAGCATTGTTGCGACCCCTATTGCTGATGTACCAATTAATTCCATTGCTCACGCAACATTGCACTTGATATTGGATATCACCCAAACATTTGTTGACTGGATTATTATTTTCTACTCTCATCTTGAATCAGTGGAGGAAGGAGGTAACAAATCCTACAAGTTCCGTGCCGGCATGCATCTCAAACAAGAAGAGGTGCACAAGTATGAGACGTGGTTAACAGATCAGCTAGAATGATTGTACAGATAGCTTGCCAAGAGCGGAACACCTGTTCTTACCTAGAGTGACTTGGAAACATCCAGTCATTTCTAGAAATTCCAACTCTTTCAAAAGAGGTGAGGAAAGACTGGAAACAGAAACTCCATGCTCTTGAGTCTAAAATGAAGGAGATGACCAAGAATGGGTGAGAGGGTGTAAGTGAGATCAAGTTGAAGGCACAACTCATGGAACAGTTGTGCATTTCTAAACAAACAAAAAAAGAGCTAGACACCATCCTGAAAAAACATGAAGGACACATGTCAAGAGTCATCATTGCATTCCTTAAACTGTTTGGGGTAGATCTGCAGGTCTTTTTTCAAGGGGTGATTGTTTGTAACCACTGCTTCAAATTTGGAGAAAGGAGCACCAAAATTTTTGCTGAGATATCAAAACACATGTTGCCATTGTTCAAAAATGCAACAAACTGGCAGCTCATGGAGAGATTCAATTCAACCATGTCACAAATGATGGCAAAATGGCACCACATCATCCTATTCATGAAACAAAGGAAAAGCTCATGGATGAAGCCATAACTATATTCAAACACAAAATTTGTAACCTCCATCAATCAATTCTCACCTTTGCCGTAACTGATCCAATTGTCAAAGGCGACACAAATCCCATCAAAGTTCCCACTACAATCAAATGTCATGTACTGTTCCGAACGTACCAACTATCTTTTCTTGACGATTGGAAGTGTTTTGGTATCATCTCCAAGGAAAACACAGAGACCATCCACACATTCATGAATCAACTCACCCAGCAATTTGGAAACACAAGAGGCAAAAAAATAAAGCAGCAAGTCATAGAGCAAATGCTGTAGAAGGGGGCGGCGTTTTTGAAGCAGGGTGTAGAAGAAATACAGGTAGGAACCCAATTGTCTGAAGAAACGAAGGCAAAAAGGAAAAGGGCCGACCAGGGAGGAAGTGCAGAGAATCATAGATAGACAAAAGAAAATTAAGAAGGGAGCTTCAAGATTATTCTGGTGAAAGAGATTGAAGCAATGATGGAGATGATGGTGCAGTCTGCTACTCTGGATTTGTTCCAACTGGAGATTAATAGAAATGATTTGTTATATCCATTTGGCAAAGACCCATTCACAGAAGGTGAAGCTGGTTGATATGACATTGACACAAGACTGGTTTCATCCCCTTTTGCTTTAAAAGAATGCTTGGTTTGTTGCTTGAAATTCACCGCCACAAGTTTCATTCTGCAGCCATCAATCCTGGGGCTGATGGGGAGAGTATTGACACCAAAGTGACTCCAAATGTCAAGATGGCGCAACTTTGAGGGGCAGAAGACTGAAATTTTATGGGATGAATATTGTTTTCAATCGTGGCATTAAGATGATTTTGATGGGTAATTGGGAGAGATTGAGCAGAAGTGAAGAGTCAATCATTATCGGGACAGCTGACGTAAATTAAATATTATTTGATGGGAAATTTATTTGATGGTAAATTGAAGCCGAACGTCAATGGTTGTGACAGATGAGAAAATTTGGGGGTTTTCTCATAACTGCTATTGAGCAAGATCAATCTGGAAGAGACGGCAGCTGTGTTGTCAGCCCCATGATGAGTTCTGCCTGTTTTTAGTGGAAGCAATTGTCATGGTGAAGATGCAAGTAATGTGGAGCTCGCTGCTTGGTTTGTAAATGAATAATAAAATTCTGGATTGGCAAATAGAACTTGCTCCAAAAATATCTTTATTTTACATTAGGAATTGGTATATTATTCTGTAGGGTAAATAGGGTAAGCATGTCATAAAAATACAACAATTCCTTGATTTTCATGCTTTCAACAAACATTTTCCTATGGGACCAGAAAACATGTAATACAGGTTGAAGATCTATTCAATTTTAGTAATAAATAGTTTAGGTAGTATACTACTACTTACCATTGGGTAAGGAAAAGCTAATAAATATCTATACTCTTTCTGTAACAAATAAAAAGAACTCAATAACTGATATAATAGTTGAAAATTTTCCTCTTTAACTAAGCTCCCACCTTACACCCCAAATATGTAACACACTAAAGGTATTCTGGTACACTGTACAATAGCACTCTTAACCTCATTCATTCTCAAATGAAGAAATTTTTTTTATTTTATGATTACCTAGGAAGTGAATTAAAAAAGTGCCAAGCCACTGTCAATTCAAGTAAAAAATCATAAAAAATAGATAAGATTTTCAATCCAATCGATGATAATATGTTTGTAAATATCATTCTAAGAATTTTTTTGTTTGAAATTAAAGTTAAAAAAATTCTGAATATTTTCATTTTTGTGTGGAGTGGCTATAAAAGATACTTAGATATGTGAAACCTGAAACGAAAACAAAATAATTAAAATAGAAGACCACAACAATTAAATTAAGCGATAAAACAGGGCAATAATTTTTTCAAATTGTAAGCTAAAATAGTTATATTTCACAAAAATAAAATACATAATCAATTTGCATGGAGAGAGTTTAAATCTTGACACTTTAAAAATAAGAATACCTAATAGTTTCTGTAGGAGAATTGTTACATCACAAAATGTCACTCATGGGTTGCAAGCCACCTCAAACACTAGGCTAATTCTTCTTACTTATCTGATATTATGTTGTTTTCAAATAAATTCTAAGTTTTGATATCTTTGCTCACAAAAAAAACTTTGTGTCATAATCTGTTTACTTCCAAAATGTTTGATTTGACTTCCAATAGTGAAGGATCAAGGGCAATAACCTACCTTCATTTTTTCATGTTTGCCAATGCCCACAAGTCTTTTTACAAGATGAGGAAAATCAAACTCATAATAAATAGAAAGATCATTCTTTTCCAAAAATATGTAAAATTGTTTGGTACTCATTATTGTGTGCTTATGACAACAGTATTTATAGATAACAGTAATTCATCTTTTTCTGATTGTTTTACTGGACATTTTTTGTTTGATAAAACTTGATGCATAAATATTTTAACATCACTGCATCATTGAACCAATTTATGATTTTTAATAAAATGATTGTGTGGTTTTTAATAAACTGGACAGTTCATATCAATTAGTCAAAGAAGATTTTCACTGCTACTATGAAATAAAGTGGCCTATTCATGTCAATCAGACACAGTGAGTTTTTTCTTTATTTTTTCATGAAAATACTGCTCTTTTAAAAGATGAAGGGAGTAATAATATCCTTAATTAATTTTAGATGGGCGGGAGGATGCTGAGCGTCCTGAGACTTTGATTGGTTTTATGCGTGGACTCACAGAGCAAAAAAGTTGTAATAAAAGATGTAAAATAGGTCGATATTCTTGTAGTAAGGTTAGTTTGATCACCCGGGATAGATAATATGATAAGGTATCGTACGGGATGGAAGTTTGATTAATAATAAATTCTACCATATGGTACCATCTAATACATAAGTACTACTATTCCTATGAAATAAAAAAATATTACTCCTATTATTAATACTCTTACTTGCGAATGACTCCTTCAATTGCCCCTTTCTCCCCAATTTTTGCATCACGATCAGATCACGATGTTCACATTTTTAGCACCCTAGAGAGAATCCTCCTAGAATCACCCTGCCTGCACAGCTATTTTCGATGGATGCATGGCTGGATGGATGTGAACGATGCATGAATGATGCATTCATAACGGTTCTCATTGTTCTCGTGCCATATGGTAAGTATTGTATTGTACTACTACTTACTGAAAACCACTTCTTTTAACGTCTGATGTAAACGAAAAAGGAACTTCATCAGCATATGGTGCATAATATCCTGATAACGATGCTATCAATGTTGAAATAATGTTGAAGCTCCAAGCCACCCATAAAAATAATGGATAACCACATTGAAAGCCTTTATTTCCAGTTTTTGCACAACCACCAATCGATAATCAATACTCCTAATCAAGAAACTAACCTCTGATCACTTTCAACCTGTGTGGGACCGAAATAAGCCGTCACCATGGACGATCATGCTGTAAAAGGACTATTTGCTATTGCTGCAACAATAGCATTCATATGCATTTGTGTGACCTCTCTTGGGCTCATTCTCCAGATTCTGTACAAACGTGTTATTAGGACAAACACGGTGGCGCCCATTGCTATTCCAACAACTGTGTGAGTTTCTAGTTTGCTTTCAATGGAAAATCTTCTCTCCTTTTTGTTGTGTTTCTATCTCATGCAATTCCTTTCTCTTTTTGCTTAACCCAACAAAAATATCATCAGGCAAGACTCGCCGGAGAATCATAATTTACAAGAGAGGAAAAACAAAGTTTGCAATGCTTTGTTACAAGCTATCGATAATAGTTTGGTCAATTATTCGCTTGTAAGAATGTTGTTGCTCGTGTTTTACTGTGAAAATTGTGACGGCCCAATCAATAATACCCCGTATTATATTACGACTCATTATTTTTCTTATTTCAGACATCGAAAGAGGAACATATGGTACGAATAGGACCCGATTGCGAAGCACATGGCAACGGGGCAACAATTAGAAGCGACGAAAATACTAACCGATGTGAATGCAGTATGGCTACAGACAACGATGCGAAGAAAGCTTCAGACGATGTTGAGATAGGAGGCGCGTTTCAATCAAACAATGAAATTGTCGATGATACAGAAATTATCTCCGTTGAGGAAGATTTATTATCAACCTCATACACGCACGTTTCACTTCCGTGCCCTGGGGAAATCTCGAGAAGCAACGACACCCGTACCGTTCCAATCTTTTGTGCAATATGCTTCAATGAATTCGATTTGGACGATGAAATCTGTTGGTCGTCCAATCCAGAATGTACGCACGTCTTCCATAAAAATTGCGTGCTCCAATGGCTCGTTCATTTTAACAGTATGAAGTGGGAGAAGCTTATAGAAAATGCAACTGTTCGAGAATTGCTGAAAAGTTATCAATTGGGATGCCCTTGCTGCAGGCAAGATTTCATATCTCGTGATGTTTTACTTATTGATATTGCTGTAATTGCAAGGAGGAAAAGTTGATGTTTCATCTTAGATTTTATGCTGGAGGTATTCCTTTGTACAACAGAATAAAATATATCTTTGAATTTTTTTGATTAAATGCCATTTTATTCCGCACTACTCCACTTCTATTATTCAAGGCAACACTCTACAATTCTTGCAACTTTTGAAGGAAAGAGTTTTGATCAGTTACAATGCCAATGTATAAACTGGTTTTTGGTTGGAAATCCATTATTTGAGCACAGTATTGTGAAACAAAAAAATGAAAGAATGTCACGAAGGTTTCACAACAGTCAAAACCCATTTGAACATTATCAATATGTAAGCTCAAAATCATGAGTTGGCCAGAAAAAAATCTACTGAAAGAGTTAGTACGATTGACTATTCTATTCCCTCCAAAACCTTAATAGTCTATGATATGGTGTAGTTGGTTTAATCTCCGTGGTAGTGATTGGCAAAGCTACCATTTTTAACTGAAGATGAATTTGTATTAACTTCAAAGCAAACTGTCAAAATGGTGGTTTCAATGCATAATGTTAAAGTGGTCTTACATTACAGTACATATTGACAAATATTGAGTAAAAACAACATAGCATAAAAGATTTCAAGTTTTTGACCCCATGTAACATCAAATGGATAATCATAAACACTATCACTAATAGAACAATAATAGCATTTGAAAAAGCATGTGTACATAACAGAAGAATATAATGTATTCTGCACAGTTGTGGATTGGGCGTCATCAATGGTTGAAACATCATTTATATATGTGCATTTCATGCCTCATAATATTATTATTATTATTGTGATCATTTCCTGATTGTCTTTTGCAATGCATGAAAAATGATATTTCTCTTGATCTCATGAAAAACAAAAGCCTGAAGAGTGACTGTCAAATATTTGAAGTGTGTCAGGAAGGATGCCAATTCAAAAGCAAGGACATTACCCATGAATTATAATGAACACTTATTTTTCAATGTAAACAAATTGTATTGGGCAATGGTGTGATTTCCTACTTTTGTTTCCAGATGATTGCCATGTGTGAATATATATTAAAGTTGGCATGCTGATGATGCCATCATAATTTAAAACAAAAATTTTGCTTTATTCTATTCATGCAAATTGGTGGTGGACACAATGCAGTTCCAATATCCACAGCTATTCAAAGGTGTTGTTACATTAAGCTGATTTAGAGTTCACTTCTTTGGACAAAAATGACATGTGCTATTTAATTTTCTTAGTAGTAGTCACAAAAAAATACACGTTAAACTGCATGGGTTTGAAAAGAGGATTATTCAGCAGCAAATCAAACAATGCATCAAATTTAAACCAACATGAAAAGGAGTTATTTAGAAATAACATCATTAATCATTCAAAATAATTCATCTTTCAAAAGTCAAAAGGTAAAAATCCAAGAAGTTATTTCTGCATCATCTTCCAAAGGCTAAAAATACAAAAGAAATGTTGTATTTAATAGGATATATGTTCCTTTCAAAAACATTTAGGACATTTTTACTATTGCTGCTATCATCATTGATCACGCAAACATCAAACATTCAATACATAACATTCACATAGTCTGTTTGCATTTGACTGTTCACAATGCAATGAAATGAACATTTCAAATCAACAAGAATAGAAAGGCAAGAGAAGATATAAAAGAGGGTTGAGAATTGTGAACCATTCTCAATCAATACAATAGAAAGGTCATTTGTGTTGAGTATTTACAGCGCCATCTTGTTGCCTATATTAAAAGTGGGCTAGTAACACAGACACCAATTTTCTTTATCTGGGGAAGATGTGAATAAAATACAGCACACACCTACAAAATCCAAAAGATTATTCTCGATTCTTTTGCCATACATTGCTCTTTTGTCTCCAAGACTTTTGGAAATGGATCTTTAAGAATGGTAATTGAAACTTTCTTTATTTAGCTGTTTTATTTTTCAAGGGAAAAAATTAAGTTTATAAATATGAAGGGCCAAAGTTTTGATCACATTTGTCATGTTAAATAGTTGAAACAACTAGTAGAAATGTCCAGTTTTGACTCTGATTTTTCTTCCAATTTCAATTGTTTCTGCAGCATTCCTTTGTATTCAACGTCTTGTAAAACCTTTTCTTGACTATATTGATCATGTTGTTGTTTTGATGTCTAAAATATAAAACATACTGTTGAATGAAAATGAAATCATTACTCCTGTCATTTAATTTGATATTAGATATTGCCAGTACTAACATGAATACAATAGTACTCTTAAACTCCTGGTTTTTAGGAGAGAGGATAGCAAACAACAAGCCTAACATCAACATTAATTATACCATAGTACCTTACAGCATCTTATCATACTACTTGCTATTAGATTGTCAATAGTCCAAAAATAAAACAAAATTCACTGGCCACAACAGTTCATTCTACTAGCAAATGGAATTGTAGTAGCGTCCGTCAGTTGTCCGTCTTTCGTCAAGTAATAATTGTATCTGCGGGAATAGTTTTACAAAATCAAATCCAAAACTAACATAATTACTCGGGAATCCCAAATCTTTTTCACCCACGACTGACTTCTAATGATAAGTGACTAAGGACTGACAACTGACGAGACAGAACAATGACACGTACAACACAACATGGTGCACCTACTTATTTGTCCACCGGTCGCCACACACACACCGGCTGATGGCACCGATAGCACTATCTGCTCTCGCCCCGCCCCCACCCCCTTAGTCATTACCCCCTCAAGAAAAGGCAAAACATATTGTTTAGCCGCCATCACCGGCCGCATCGCTCGTCTACCACGCGCCCTTCCATCACCCAAAGCCAAGACGCTGCACCCTGCACCTCCAGCTTTTATTGCAGCCAAACCGAGCCGGCCAGTCGGGTCTCTCCTCTCCTCCGTCCTGGCCTCCGCCTCCGCCTCCAGCCAAAGTAAGTTTCTATTGCATTTAAATCGTTTTTGATGTTTGTAGTGTTGCTGGGCACGCACCTCGCAATTGCGCTACCTGCACCAAAAATCGATCTGTTGTTATCCCTGAATTTTCACCCTTTTTTATTTAATCTTCACGGACTGTTTTTCAATTGCTGTCTAGTCCCGTCACGGTCTAGCCAGTCAAGTACTGCAGTGTCTGAAAATGATTTGACTTAGCAATTATTTTTGATTTCGTTATACTAACAATAATGGTTCCCCTATTAATTTTAGGTTTTTGTCTAACAGAAGGGGGAAAAGAGAGTTGCTAGCATACCGTCGGAGTATTTGATGGAGGCGAGGGCATTCTTGTCTACACCGTTGGCCCCGGACTGGTGAGCTATCTGCAAATTTTGTATTTTAATTTGTTTGGATAGATCCGTTTTATTGTTACCGTTTTATTGTTATTGATGCAATGTGAATATCGAAATCATGAATTACCACTTGGAATATTTTGACCGCTCCTTTTTATTTCTATCCATTGTCTGGCATGTCAAGAGAAAACGTTGTTGCCATTGCTCAGGGGCCTTACCAGAAATAAAAAATGTGTGAAAATCAGTGAATTCATTGGGGAGGAGAGCTCCACTAGCTAGCTCTAAATATGTTTGTCCTTTGAATGTTTTTTCGGACCTGACAGCTGAAATTATTTCAACGCTATCTTCTGGTGCCCTTTTACTTTGAACATATGGACCTCTCTCCTTGCCAGTGATATTTTTGTCTATCTGCAGTTTGTGCTGTCTAATATTACTGTTCAACAGACTCTGGTTCCTTGCATTTTGAGTCTCTACCCTATCAAAATGGGAAGGCATGGTTTTGAGTAGATTGCTTGTTTGCTCAATTTTTGTGTGGCCAGATTCTCCTCCTTCTTCCGATGCTCTTCCACTCATGTGATATTTTCTCACGTAAGCAGGTATGTGATGGATGAAATGATGAAGTTTGTTGAAAGCTTCTTTATCCGACAATGCTTATTGCCAGTCATCAAAGAATGTTGTGACTAGTGCCTCCAGTTCATCCGGACACCGTTTCCTCTGGTTTTTCAAGTAAGTCAAAGCTTCAAACAAACTTTTTGCAACTTTGCTAAATTTTTGAAAAGCAATCTGTAGCCATTTTCCCATGGGAGACTCTGGTGGGTACATTCCGATAACAGAGGAAGCGACTTTGTCAAAATTTTCCAGTGTATTGAGACTTCTTCCGTTTGTTTGTTTGTAGCCACTGTGTTGTGGCATGAATTTCCCTTTCGCCCTGTGCTCGATTGCTTGGTAAAACGCCCACTCTGCTGGTCCGTGAGGCCTCTTGTTGTCTTTCTTCACGTAGTTGGTGATGTGTTCATTGAATTCCTCAAGGCCTTGTCGAATGAGATTGTAAGTCCCATAGTCTGTGCGTATGGCATGGGAAATTCGGGCTGCTTTTGCTACCGAGGCTTTGTTTCGGATTGTGTCTACAAATTCTTTTTTGACATTCTCCGGGACGTTCTCTTGCTCTTCCATGTTTAATGCTTGCTTATCGAACTTTTCTGCTTCTGCTTTGAGTTTTCGATTTTGCTTATGAAGCTGCTTGTATTCTTTCTTCCCAGATGCAGGTTTCAGTTCTTTTATCAGTGAGTCAACTTTTGTTTTTGCTGCAATGATGGAAAGCATCCAATCTTGAGTAGATTCTTGCTGACGGATCATTTTTGCAATTTCGCTGGTCTTATGAGTAGTAATTCCTGCAGAAACGTGAAGAAACCCGTTGTTCTGTTTTTCAATTGGAACCACAATCAAAGGTGAGTTGAATGTTGATCCACAAGCCAAATTAATTTCACGCTTTTCTTCTTGAGTCAGCACAATGGATCCTTTACCAGACTTGACTGAGTACTTTTTGNGTAAATCCTGCCGTTGCATCCATTCGGGACGAAGGCCTAGCTTTCTCTTTTCTTGGATACACACAGGGCAAGGACATAAGATAGAACTACTGCAAATACCCATGAGTAGTAGCACTTGTTTTCCGTCATTTGCAATGTGTCCGTTCACCTGCATGAGTTGAATTTTGATTTCAGAGCTAGCGAAACGACTGATGTCAAATGGTAAGTCGAACTGATGATTTGAAACCACTGATTCATTCACAATCATTTGGTACCCAGTGAAAATATTATGATCGTGTTTATCATGAATAAGTCTCACGAATATTTCACCTGTTTCGATATCCAATGTGACGTATGGGGGGAGTCCGCTCTAATTTTCATCAAAGCATACAGATTTTTCACTAACTGGAGGCATTTTGTGAGATGCCTTGATAGATCTGTCGCTGCATGGTTGGAGGAATGGCGTCGGGCAAAACAAAGAGCACGCGCAAT
>JALLOT010002167.1:0-13254 GCA_036939595.1 Thalassiosira livingstoniorum | reverse complement strand
ATGATCTTGCCATTGTAGTTGGCAATAGCCTAACAACTAGGTAGAATATGTAGAATATCTAATTGTAGCTATGGAATAAAAAATAATATAAAAACAAACCAAATACATTATTTTTATCTAAGTATTCTTTGTAATTTTAGAAGAGGACAATGAGATATGGTTCTTTCAGTTGAGACAATTTGGCATCACTGGCCGACCATGGTCAAGCAAAAGAAGTAATAATTTGATAGAGAAGCATTGTGTATGGTAGTATCTAGAGTACCATATTAAGTACTACTATGTAAGTACTCCTTGTAAGTAAGTACCTACCTACAATTAATACTGCTAAAAAATACTAATAATAGTACTTATGGCAACACAAGTAATATTGTGCAATGCAAAAAATAATATTTTTGTATGTGGTAATATTATTTTCACCATTCATACATGAAGTCACTAGCAGCATAGTGGTAGCAGCAATGGTGGCTACCATATATGAAGAGGGTTGGATTCCTGATACAATGCTTCTGTTATCAGTCATTTTTGGGCTTCATGACTTTGCTTTTTTAATGTGTTGCAATTCTCTAATTAGATGTAGTTTTGTTTTGTTTCATTTTGTTATTTCATTCCCAACAACCTGCATAGATGAGGACTCTATAGCTTTGCAAATATATTGTTGGAAACTTGGTGTTATTTTTATACTTATGGAAAGGCATTGTTCAATTGCTGCAATCTGCATTGGTATTTGCACATTATGCTACCACTAAAGTGTTTCAATGTTTTCATTAATATACTTTCATATCATCTTATTCTGGCAATAAAAGCATTAGTCAATGACTTCCTAATGCAGAAGCATCTTAATGCATGTTGCACATGTTTACTTCATATTATCATATGTTACCACATTTTACCACTCTTACCGCAATTTGAGGAGAAAGGCGGTAACAAAATATTACCTTGTTTTCTGTGTTAAACACAGTAATTACCCAGTAAACCTTGTAATTACCCAGTAATTACCACATGTTGTCTCCAGTAATGGTAAAGGGTAATTTTGGTAAAAAGGGTTCTAGTTGGAAAATGTGGACAAATAAAATCTATTTTTTCTGCTGTTTCCAATGGTGCAATTTTTGACAGGGATGGAATCAATGTTGCTGAACAAAAAATACCTCACTAAATGTATTTGGTAATATAATGACAGGCTGCTGTATGAATTTTGTCTGCTGCTTTGATTGAAGTTTCTTTGATCTTGTATGGACAGGAAAAAAAACAAATTGACAGGAACAAAATTTAAGTTGTTCTGATACAAGACTCTGCATATTTCAAATGACATGTATCATCCATTTGTCATTCATTTCATAGAAATATTAGTTGGAACAAGTAAAAAAATAACATTATGTGCAAGATAGAATCTAAGAGCTGCTATGTACCAATGTTTGAGGCCAAAAAAGAAACTAAAGACGTTAAGATCACCCATTGATCAACAATATATTGTCAATAATCTTCAAACCTTGATATCTTGGTTGTCAGTTTTGCTCAACAAATCATTGTGACACAAAAGTGAGCAGTTTGGTACAGATTAGCCTCATTTATTATCTACCCCCTCTTGATTTACGTATGTAAGTTATCATTATTGACTTCTAATACCCATAAGTATGTTCAAGTTTGTCATGGGCCTCTGAATAAAAACTGCAAGAATAAAAATAAATATGATACTGTTTTGGAAAATTCATCAATTTCTTAGTCGTTAAGAAAATAAGGGCCTGTTTTATCAGTTTTTTGGTAAATAAGCGTTTTAGTCATTAATAACACTATATAATTACATGTAGTAATATTACGATCTTTGACACAGTATTTTAAATTATTATATGATGTGTCACTTAAAAATTAGTCCGCCAAAGTATTCTATATTTTAACTACCGTAAAGGCTTTTTGGACACACCGCGGTGCACTTAGTGTGCCGCCAAATTAATTTTCATATTAACTCTTGTAAGAATTTCTTGTATTGTCTTAGCAGCCTCGTAACAAAAAATGGGTGCTAATAGCTGATTTTATCGCCAAATTGGGGATTTTTTCATTCTAGATAGGACTTAGAGGGTCCAAATTCTTTTTACGTAAGAGGTTCTATTATGGTCTACGTGAGATCTACGCTATAACCACCACCAAAATGTTTTTCATTGTAACCGCGGTTAAACATTTTTGGACGTCAACATGTCAGGGGCCCTCTTATATTTATGGTACTGTCGTATTATCATTCTGAAAAAGATGATGATAGTAGGAGTAGGAATACCATAACAAAAGTAAAATACTCCTACCACAGAAAAAACTGCACAGCTCGTACTGTCTTTACAACATCGAACAGTACCAACATTTTAGTTTTTAGCGATCTGACAATATTCAAGCTATTTTTAAAGTGAGCTTTCAATTTGCATTTGCCCCTTTTTACTTAAAAGTGCCAACAAATTCAAAAATAAGCATGAAAAATATAGTGACCAATAAAATGAAGATGTCAACATCCAACCACATCAATGGAAAATTGTACTTGAAAGTACCATATATTTACCAGCATGATTTGGTTAATTGTGCAATCATTTCATTTATTCATTCACTAATTACACAGGCTAAATTTTTTAAAGTGAACTTACATATTTCAAGTGTAATTTCAGTACACAAGGTAAAGACAGTACAATAAAGGCAGTACACAAGTTCAATGAGATCCATGAAATCCTGTTTATGCATTTATGTACATCTGACATATATTAAACTTTTACCAAATTAGATGTATAGTTCATACTCTTTTTTTCTACAATTTTCATATTTTTCCTATATGAAAACATTTTCTTTAATAATTTTGAAAAGTCATTCTTGATTTTAGGAGCGTTTCTGTATTTTGATTTTCAATTCAATGATATTTTGTTTTGACTTGGGAATAGTACAAAAAACCTTGTAGCAAAAAGAAGAACATGAATTCTAATCTATAACAAATATAGAATTGGATATACACAGTAAATGCAAAAATATGGTTTTTCCACATGTATCAGCATAAAAAATCAACAGAACTTGTGTATGGTACATCTGTATTAGTTGTTCAATTTTTTGTAATATTTTTTTTACGTTTTTGAATACAACAATTAATAGAAAACTCATATTACAAAAGGGGTGCAGACCAACCATTGCCCCATCATGACTGAACTCGAAAATTAGAAAAAGCATTATTTTTCTTCATTTAAGTTCAATTTTTATCCCCTTTCAATTGTGCAATTTCTGAATATGATAGAGTAAAGTAAGAAAATGAATAATACATTGATAAGATAATTTAGCAATGTTTTGTGGAAGATGACAACACATTAATTTGTTGAAGAATAATTTCAACATTAGAATCAAGAAAAATATCATGCAAATATTTCCCCACTTGCCAACCAGAACTTTTGATATGTGGTCAAGATAATTTTTTTGTTTGAAAGAAGATATGCTTTCATATAGGAATATTACACTGAAAAGATTTTACATGTTCTCAAGCAGAATCATACAGTGTAACACAAATCATGAACATAATATAAGTTTTAGATCTCCTCTCTTCAAAATCAAATATCTTGAGATTAAATTTGGTGCAAGATTACTGTAAGGCTTCAAAAGAGACAGAAATTGGTCTTTGTCTCATTCTTATTGCACCATACCTCCTGATACTCCTTTGTAATGTCTGAAGACAAAAACATATTAATAATGACAAAAAGTAAGTATTGTACAGTGCTAGTAATGTTTTACTTATTAATGTCTCTACCTAAGTACCAGTCTAATTTAGTATTTAACCTCCACCTACCAGGGAGCAAGAAAATTGGTAATAGAAAAAGGTTTTGGTACTAGAGACTTTGTTGTGTCATATTAGAGCTGGAGAATAGATATTTGGACTAACATAAAGAAAATACTTTGAGTATGTGAAAATGAATGTTAAAAATTGATAAAAAGGAAAGATATCATAAAATAACAATCATAAAATTCTGTAACAATTGACTCTGAGAAGTAGGTGCAGAGTCATTGGAGATACTTTCTACATTGCATGATTTGGTTTTTATTTTTTGTTGTATTTTGAAATATTGAGAAAATTGTGTAAAATTTTAGGAGAATAGCTAATTGGAACAATCATCTGAGAGGCAAAAAACAAAACAAGTTTAAAGACAAAACTTCATTAGAATTTCACAAATAAAAATCCTGTGAGAGAAATGGAAAAGTAACCAAAACAGTGTTTTGCCAATTTTTTTTTGTGTTTCAGAAGTCAATCGTGGGAGACACATCCATGGATAATTTGATTGATTTTTAAAATATATATATATATATTTGTTTACAGCATAAATTTGGTTACAAGAGGTTCAACTGATGTTTTCCCTTGCTACTTTTAATGAGACCATTACTCATAAACTGCAGGCTGAACCATCATATCAAATATGTTTTGGTTGTTCCTTACTTGCTTGGTCTAGTGAAATTGCAGTGCTTCCATCCAGCTCTATAGAAGTCTGGATCATTGTTTACTAAAAGATTTGACCTTCAGACTATTATCTAGATTTTAATCATCAAACTTACAAAGAAATCAACCTCAATGTTCTTGCAACTTTTTTGTTGATTGTCTCAACAATTGAAATTCAAAAGATTGATAAGAGACAAGATGATTTCACATATGAATGACTAAAGTATTATTTCTGACCTTATGTGTATTGCATGAAATTAGTCACTACTCAAGAAGTGATTCTAAGCTATATTCTTAAATACTTAAAAGATATTGAAAAAAAAGTCAAAAATCAATTGAGAAACTTTCCTGTAAGGTTAGATATAATGTACATTCTCATTTAATTTAAAAATCTCAATACAATATGATAACAATAACAGTGTTGATATGATAAAGATTTTTCATCAATAGAGAACTAGTCTGTTGGCGTCTAAGATTTCTATAATGAGTTCACTGTTTACAAACATATTATACATATATTTTATTTGAAGCTTTTTTCATTCAGATGTCAACATGCTGTTGTATCTCTTTTGAAGGAATAATAATTAGAAACAAGATTACTGAATCATCAACCCAGCAACTTATTTTTGTCAATGGAATCAAGATGTATCATAGCATTTTTGCCATTGAATATGTTTGATTATATATCATGTTTTACATATTTTTATGAAGCCCCATTCCACATCCATGTCCCCTAATAGTTTGAGCCAAAGGATCAAAAACACTACCCTTCTAATTATTCAAGTTAAACATTATGACTAGAAAAATACTGAGAAGAAAAACTATGGGTTCATTTAGTTTTTTATTTGAGAATATAAGCAATTAAATACCCTTTATCCAGATTTTTACTCAAATCCCTTTGGAAGGTAAAAATCTACAAAATAAGTAATGCTTAAGTCAATCAATCTCCAAACCTGCACTCCTTGTACAAAGTGACCAAATCCATTTGTCTTTCTTTTATTTTGGAGTGCAGCCACTGGCCTGATTTCCACCCGTGCCACCCAATGGGTGTTGTTGGAAATCTTGGTGGACGTGGTGTTGTCAATCATGAAGAAGAAGATGAAAAGAAGTGATGGAAGAGCAGAAATGTCTGACAAACTGTAATGTTACAGCTAGAATTCAATTGATACTAAATGGATCATAGATTTAAATGAACTAAAATCAACATCCATCAGGCTAAGATATAATAAAATAGGTAGAGAGATTATAGAGTACATTTGAGAACAAGTACCAATATTCTCCCAACGACTTGTGTGCTGCAAATTTTCCAGGGTAGAAAGTAAGAAAATAGTGACAAGACCAAACTAAACAAAAAACATCATAAATGAAAATATCAAAATATTAGGGAGCTATAAATACCACAGTAAATTCCATGATTATGATTTGGAATCAAATAGGACACTAACAGTATGATCATTGCATAAAACTCAAAAATTTCAACAAAATTATAACCAAAGACTTCACAGATGAAAAACTGAAGAACACGTTCATGATTATGATCTTACTACCTTCTAAAAGGAAACCATCAAAACAATGTTGCCTCCAAATGGTGGTTTTGTTTCACATGTTGACAGACCAGATTTCCAAAAAAGGTCATCAACATCTCAGAATGAAAAATTAGCTATACTTACTTTGTTTTTGCTTAATTAGGATAGACTAGGGGCTGGCATCTTGTTGTTTTACATTTTGATTTTTAAAAAGTGGAATGATTTATGAACAGAGTTTATAGAACAAATTGAAGTTCAGACATTAAAAAACTGAATTCTCATTATTGAGCATGATCAAAAGAGATATCTGCTAGCTTCTTACTAATAGGTTTTCAAATAGTATTTAAGTCTAATTTCTACCAAAGCCATGATATCACATAAGTTTTTGCATATTGTAATACATTTTATTTAAATCACTTAAAACTCTTATATAGCCTTGTATCTGGTATCAGAGTAATGCATACCTTAAACTATGTTTTTTTTAAGAAATACATTTTTATTATTTGTTTCTTACAGAAATATCCAAAAGAAAACACAGGGTTGGTGGCTGCTTAATGTATCCAATATTTGTCGCATAAGGATTTCACCTATTCATACTGGCCTTATTAATTATTTGGAATGCTTCTATGAGGTCAGTATTTAGTTTTTCAATTGAAAATTTGATGATAAACTTTTTTACCTTTTTTTTCAAAAAAAAAAATCATGGGCTGTTAATCTCCTCCAGAGATTCAGAGTCGGGGATATTATGGGAATTCTCACAAAAGGCATTTTTTGTTTTCTTTTTTAACTGTGACGTTTCTCTACTCCCTTGAATCCTCTTAATTCAATTCGTTCTGTATCATTTTAACTTGAGAAATTGAGTTAAGATATTCATAAAGAAATATTCTAAAATATAGAAGGAGTATCACTTTTGCTTCTTATTATTTCTGAAATCATTCAGGGCAATATCGACAACACCAGCGATTTTTGACAACACATCATCATAACATGTTTTTTTTTAAAAGAGAAGCTATGATAGTTAGGTATGGTAGTATGGTATTGTACCGTATGGTATTTCCATATCGCTCGCTACTAGTAGGCTGCTAGTCATAATAATATCAGCGAAGATCAGCGAGGGTCAGTTAGTTCTAGAGGTACTTAGGAATTTTTCGTAAGAAGTTCCAAACCCACAGTGAATGAAGTAAAATTATTGTTACGCAGCAGCTGATATTTCAAAATAGTTAGCAGTAAATATATATCAGTAGACAATGATGATGTAAGTACTATGTATCACTTGAGAAATAATAGTTTCTATCAAGTGTTGTTAATAACATACACATTTGGTGGAGGAGTATGTAACAAATGCAAAGGAGAGCATTCAGAAAATATTTTTTTCGAAGCTAGGTGGTTTTGGGAACCCAACCACCCACCCCAAGTGATTGGGCCCCTGTGGACCCTTTATTATTCAAGGCATACAAATATATTTATATTTCATTTTGATTTTTCAATTCAACACACTAAACATGTAGAAAGAAGAGTGTAATCAATGGTCCCTTAACTTCAATAAGCAGTTTATGATTATAAGTGACAAATACATTGATAGCTTTTAGGTGATTGTGCACTCAACAAAAGAGATATATAATCCTGTTGAATATTTGTTAAAAGTGGTTGGTACATAATATTTGATGTTTCAGAAAGAGTATTTTTTCATTAGGAAGGAGTGAGAACAAAAGCAGACAAAAACTTTTTTCAAAAATTAATAAAGAGTAAAAGTTCTGAAAAAGCAAGTAAAAAATTCAAAAATACTATAATCATGTGCATCAGATGTGTGTATTGTACGCTTTTTTTATCTCAGACATCATGTGTGTCGTTCGTGCATTATTTTTTTCAAGTGGAAGGAGAAAATATGCACACACGCACACACGCACACATGTGCACATGAACAAACACAGGGACATATAGTTTGCCAGATATTTGGTATAAGCTACAGTCACTTACCGAGGACTGTGATTCATTTATCAAGTATTACATTTTTTTGACATACTACACTTTTCCAATCATTCCATTTTTGGATATTGACAGAACTTTTTGGTCACCAAGAATCCTTTTGAATCATAAAGAAAAAAATTTGGTTGGATTTTTTTACTGTAGGAACTGGTACTATAGAGGCATCTAGCAGGCAGGTGTCAGCCCATTCCCATACAAAGCACTCCATTTTTCATTCAATGGACATGGCTGTTGCCATCATTCTCAGTCCTACCCTGTCTCCATTCCAAGTATTCTATCAACCTCACCACTTACTGCTCCTGGTCAAATGGTAAGCCTCATTGTGTTGGCTCCAGCCATCAATTTTTATGGTATTCTATGGTTGGTTGTTGTGTTCCTGGTAGTTGTACCCAATGATTGCCGTCCAGCCCTCCAAACTTGTCAAGATGCCTTGTCCCAGCCATCAGCTGGTGGTAGGAAAGATGGCTACCCACAGTCGTTCTGCAAGTTAGTGCTTGCCATTCACCATCTTGGCCCCAACCATCACCCAGACATCAAACAACTCCACCATCTACACCTGTACCCTTATTTGATTACGCAGGAGCAGTGGATCAACCTTGTTGCTGTCACTGGCAACAATCAGGCTAGAGTATTAAGGGACCATAACCTGATTCTTCTTGCCCTCTACTGAATCACATACCTCTAGGCCAATCATGCCAAAATCAACACATTCTTGTGCCAAGCCAACTATGGTAGCCCTACATTTTGATTTAATAGCCCATCTCAAATATTCAAATATTGAAATCAGAGAAGAGAATTGAGCTTACAAGAAAATGGGGGAGCATGACAGCTTACCAAGCACTGCTCCCCATCAATCAAGCAAAGAGGTGGTGTCTTTGGAAACTACCCTTCCCATTTAGCATTTCTGAAATAATGTGTTGTGATCTCATCAATTTGGGCAAGTGTGGCATTTAATTGAGAAAGTAATATGTTGGGAGACAAGTAAATCAAGCCAGACCTTACAGCCAGAGCAAAAAATACAACCTTTTGTTTGCTATTTTGGGTGATGTTGTTGAAGCCCAAAGCTGATGCAATATTTGGACGGGCAAGGACACTACTGGTTTGAGAATGGTTTAATTCATTCAGGAAGTTTTAAACAATATTGGTCCTGCTACTCCCCAGTGCTGGCATTGCTTCATAATGGATAATTTGCGTTCACACCACAATGTGCAGATGGAGACAATGATTGTACAATCTGGACATTGTCTTGTTTTTTGTGCACTATATTACCCTGTTGATGGGCCAATTGAATATGTGTTCAATACAATTTATGTGGTTGATGGGTCAACCTTGACCCAGAAAATGTATGCAGCTGTTAGTACCATTCATAATTTTGAACTGTATTTTGTGAATTGTGGCTACTGGAGGATTTAGTTTTATTTTAATTGCAAATGTCTCAACAAACTTTTCTATTGTCTCTTTTGTTTTATTTTCTATTTATTTTTAAGCAAATATGGCAAATAATCCAATCCATCTTTTGCAACCTCCACCCCAAGATACTTATGGTGCATTTGGAAAAACTTTGGTGCTAATGCAATGAGTCTGTTTGGCCTAGTCTGTAGTGAGTTCTGCTCAGTTCAAAAATATAAGCATGCAATGATTGAACTTGGGAACCAAATGTGAAACAACATCATCAATCTACATGTCTAATGTCATTTGGAGATGGATGTCTACTGGAATTTGGAGAATGCAACAAAAATTGCTTGCTACTATTATACAAAGAAAGGGACAAGCTTTGGGAAGAAGCTTGCACAGGTGGGCAAAGGAAGTAGGCTTGTGGTATATTTCAATCACCCCATGGGTGTTGAAAATATGTGCTACAGTTGGGAAGCAGTGGAGTGCAGATACAAAGAGCTACTCTTCAACATGATGTGCCCTTCTGTTAAGGAAGGAAATGGCAATGATGTCATGTGGGATGATAACAGATTCAACCTGGCTGCTGATCTCAGGGCTATTTGTTTTGTCTTGAACAATGAATATGATCTCGGGACTGGTGACACTATTTCTTGCAATTGTTGTACATATTTGCATCACATAATGGACACATTAACTGACAGTTGTGTTAATGGTTGTATTAGATCTGCTGTCAAAAGTATTGCTGACAATTTCCATTTAATATCATTTGAAGAATGGAAAGAAAATTGTGAGGGTGCAGGCAGCACATATGAGGACAAAGAAATGGAGGAGGGTACTAGTAGGAGGTGGTGAATATAGCAATGATAGATATGTAAGAAAATTTTATTTCATTTCCTCTCTATTCATTTCAAATAACAAATAGGTATTCAAAATGAACTCAAAATAACAAAAAATATGCAATAATATATAACTAATAATAGAATTAATATGAAAATAATGTCATATGTCCTCTGAGTCTGTCTCTTTGGAGTCTCTGTGAGATTTTTCATATCCTGGCTGTAAAAATGTTTACCATCCTTATCTGGTACCCTACCTTTACAATAGTCAGAGAATTGTGAGGCAGAAACACCACGGCTAGAAAGAAGCCCTTTGAAAAAAGGTTTGTACTTGTCTTTATGTTTGTCCAGTGAGTTCCAAGTTTTCCTATTTTGTTTCCTATTTTGCTTCTTGCCAGGAGTAAGGTCACACTTGCTGATGTCTGGGTAAGTGTCATGGAAAGCAGCGTTAGTTGCATGCTAGTACATTTATTTTCATTGGTTTTTCCTTTGCTGGAGGTTTCAAATTGATTCCTTTGTTGAATGGTCATCCAGATAGTGGAGGAATTATACCCACAGCATTTTTGTCAAATAGCAGAGGCAGAGAAACAACAGGACAATGATCATTCTGCGCATCCTGAAGGCTATTTTGTATTGTGGTGTGTTTTGGTGATTTGGCTGGTTTGGTTTTTGCTAACTGGCCTCAGAACTGTTAGCCATAACCAAACTAAATACACAATGGCCAGAAATAAGCTGGGATGCCAAGTTGTTGCCATTAGTCATTGCAGCACAGTACCTGTTGCTCAAATTATTATAATCTGGCTCCAAACACGACAACATACCAATAGCATGGCCATCAACAACTTCACAACCGCTGCTGTCATCAGAAGAATCAATTGTCGTCACGAATGCAGTTGCTGCCCCTGTGATGGATGTTATCACTACCTCAGTATTGGATGTGATCACTGTCACAGTATTGGATATCATCACTGCCCCAGTATTGGATGTTGTTGTTACTCCTAGAATTCGATTGTTTCTGCGGTGTTGGTCAGGTTGGCCGATTGCTTGTGTGTTGAATTGCTTCCCATTTTTGGAAGCGTAACTTCTGTACTGCAACCAAACCCCTTCTGTATCAGAGAAATTGTGTCTGGACCCAAACCAGACTGAAGTCACACTACTTCTCTGACTGAATTATCAAAAAAGGCATCCTGTCTGATGCTGTCCAAATTGATTATTCTATCACCCATGTGCTTCTTACTGTTTGCAATGTTGTTGGCTGAGCAGCAAAAATGCACCCACTATATTGCATTGTCTGTTCTTTGGCTGTTGTTTCAAGCTCCTGTGTATTAAACTGCTGAAGAATTGATTGCATTTCCCCAATCCTCTGGAAATTGGAGTAATACATCCTTTTCTTGCAAGGGAATTTGCAAATCTTGCATTGACATTGAGAAAGACATTTCTTCCATTTGTAGCACCTTGCTTGTACAGGAAAATTTGATTGATGCACACTGTCTACAACTGCAAATTTGCAACACCCGATGGGACAAGTGCTGCCTCTATTGGTCCCCTCTTGAACACAGTGCAAGTTTCAACAAGTACACTACAACACTGGCTTCTCCAGCTTTGGTTTCCTTGGATGTTGTTGCATTTCCTTATCAGGGTTGTGAGAATACTTTGAAAAAGATGGAGGGTCTTTGCCTTTATTCTGTGCTTTGTTGTACCATGCTACAAAATTATTCTACACAGTCATCTTCTGTTCATGAAGGTTACTCTTCTCTTGGTTTTGGTGGAAAATGTTTTGATTGCCCTGCAGAATAATGAGAGAATAATGGCAACAATAAGGGAAAACCCACAACAGCTTGTCAAATTGCACAATATCATTGGAGATTTTTAAGCCCCTTGTTTTGTTGGTGAGCCGGATGCCTGTCAGAAGTGGTTGGATTGACCATTTTCAGCAATTTCAAAGACTTTTTCATCAACTAGTGCTTTCAAGTCATGAAAGGTGTTGACTAGTTTCATAAGAGTGGTAGGTTTCCAATTGCACAAGCCACGCTTGCTTATGTGAAGATGATGACAGATGGACTCCATTGGATCAAAAAGTGAAGTAATCCATTTGGAGTTTGCAGTATTGCTCTGCCTGGTGTCCGCATGCAAGACTTCAGCTTGCCGGCAAATAGCTCAGCAAAAGTGGCATGAAGATCAACTCCCTTAATTTTGCCAGCTTCAGCTAGAATTTCTTTTTTGAGTTTGACAATGCTGCCAAGAAGCTCACACTTCTCAAGCAATTTACAGGTTTCATCTGTTATTGACAACTTCAGAGCTGCAACATGGTTGTCGTCAGTGATGGGGATGTAGTTACAAGACAACAACGCTCCCATTGCTCTCTGGAGATTGATGGAGGGATTATCCGCCTGATGCATCATGGTGAGTATGAGAGGTGGTGCTACAGTAGCTGGTAAGGATGGAGGGGGTTAGGTGTTGACAATTGGTGGTGATGGGAATGGTGGCAATGATAGTGTTAGTCAAATGAATAGAGAGAAATGAAAAAGTGGCAAGTTGGAGGCCAAAGGATACTGTACCAGTTCCTACAGTAAAAATAGCCCACCAATAATTGTTCTAGTTATATGATTCAAAAATATTCTTGGCATCCAAGAACACTCCCTCCTATCCAAAAAACAAACAAATAAAAAAATGTAGTATAACCGCCTGTCCATCCAACTTTTCTGTTTCTTTGGACCTGACAACTACCTAACATGGGAAACAGAAAGTAAGCCCCCAATAATGTCCTCTCTTGTCACCAAATCATTTGCCTACTAATAATTAAACATCTTTCTCATCGTGTAAAGCTAGCAACTGTTACATGTTGAGATATTGTGGCAATGATAAGCAATTGTTTTTCACTAAAAAAAATATTAAAGTGTCTTATTCACCGTGGGGGTCTACTTACCGTTGCCTGCAGTGAGTACATACTTAGTAGATTTTGTTCCTTGTTGAGCATGCATGTTCACTTTTATTTAATAGTTGGATATCTTACCACACACTCTAATTTGCCTCAATACAGCTAAGTGTCCCCATGATTTCACTGCCCTGGGAT
>JALLOT010002166.1:0-10500 GCA_036939595.1 Thalassiosira livingstoniorum | reverse complement strand
TCTTCCGATCTCACCTGTCATATTTTACTATACCACCATAAATGGGTAGGACAACTATTTCTTGATTTACCTTCACTACAGGGTAATTACCATACCCATCAAATAGCTGTTTTTCCTGGGACATCCCAGAATTACACAAAAGACTTTACAATTGGTAAGCACGATTCATTAATTTAGGCTGTGATATTTTCATGTTAGTACTGAATGTACATACAGTTGAAATATTTTACATAGGCAGCCGTATGCAACCAAAGGCAACCTAGGCTACCATAGGCAATGTAGGCAATAGGCAACCGAAGGCAGAATTGGAACTCAGGAAATAAAAGTGGCTGCAGGTGATTTAGGCAAACAAGTGCAACAAACTGAGACACTAGAAAATTACATAGTGCAGGTAACATTAGGTGACATTAGGTGACATCATGTAATGTTGGGAGACATCAAGTGACTATAGGCAACAAAGGTGGCATATTGCAACTTTAGGTGACCAGCAAAAAAAAGGCTAACATCAAGAATATTGGAAAGCAGGTTGGAACATTTTTCAAGGTAAATAATTCTGTTGCATATTTGATGTAAAACTATTTTTCAAGATTAAGTCACAAAAAATTTGAATGATATACATTGAATGACAAAAAACACTTTTATGACAACATGACTACGGGGTGTTCTTGGTATAAATGTAAATGGGGTTTTACTTAAGTAGGGTTGGGGCTATGTAATTAATTGCACTGTTGACTCGGCTCAATTTTTCATTCACATATTTTCAATTCTGAATGAGCGTGAGCAAGTGCAGAATTGGAAAGGTGTGACTAAAAAAATTATGCTGAGTCAAAGTGAGCTTATTTTTGCAATCCATTGAGTGCAAAAGAATATAAAAAAAGGTAGCCTTGAACTTGTTCTGTATTCTTTTGCACTATTTGGATTACTACAAGCAGAAGCACTGGCAATGAAGCTTTTTAACAGCAATGGCAAGGGGGCAGGACAATGGTCATGGTCGGCAGAGAAATGGATGCCATGGTTGGACACTATTTCTGGTGCCATCAATGATCAATTGATTTGAAATACAATGAGGTATGGTACTGTGTGTGAAGAGGCATACCCTTTGGCAATTGGATGCTATATTTTGAAACCTTCAACTTTTATTTAGGACTTTAACGTTAGCCGTATTTTATGCGACAATCATTTTTTTTAATAATAATAACGACTGAAATTGGTAGGTATGTAGACAATATTAGATTTTATCTTAGCTTTTTATGATTTGATAATTTGCCTCAGCGTCATGGCAAGATCCAGCACACCCAAAATATTATTCCCTGGGAAACTAGCTAGCAATTGAAATAGCTCCCAAATTTCTTTCCCGATCCAAAACTTGAACTAACCTCATTTGACATTCAGCACTGGACCAATAATTTCGAAAAATATGATCATTTCTCCCACCCAAAAACAAATTCAAAATTAGCACAACAGTACTGCTTCTTGATTATCCAACGATGGCATAGATTCGTCAACACCCATGGCACATAAATAATAAAGAAGAGCATTTGTTTCATCCTCCCCGTCTTCTCCTCCAACATTTGCAAATTTTGGTATTTTCTTTTTATCTGATTCTTTTGCTAATGGGTTCAATATGCAATCTAAAAATTCTGCCATCGCATTAATCTCCTCCAGATCTGCTGACACATGATGTCCCCCGGGATACGAACATGCAGTGACATCCACACCCGCTTCCCTCAATTGCTTCACTCCATAGATATGTTGTTCAAATAATATATTTTCATCATATTGGCCATGAGCCCAAAATAACGGCGTGGAAGTTGCCGTATCCTCATTGACATCCAAGTATTTTTTCATGGGCAGCCAACCCGACAGGCATATACAGCCTGCAAAGGGTGTAGCTCCATTTTTTCTTCGGCTATAGGCTGCCATTAGAGCTACGGCACCGCCTTGTCCTAACCCACCAATGACTACGCGAGAGGGCGGGATGCCTTCCTCTTTTTGCAACTGTTGAACGATCGCTTCTACTTTTTGGACTGAGGCAGCGAGACCTTTGGGGTCGTCTTTTGCGTCCAATCCTGAAGGTAAAATACAAAAGACGAAATGAAATTGAGCATATGAACATAAAATTGCGGATCCGCAAATAAAAACACTCCACGTTTAGGTTGAAACCAGCAGATTGGCAAGAGTTTTTTCACCCCGACTTACCCATGGGATAATCATAAACATCAAACCATCCCGGCATTTTCTCCCCCCCATTGACAGTCACAGCAAGAATCGGCGCAGGAGGGAACACATACGTCATGTCGACTGTGGCGAGGTTGGGTCTCAAATCAGGAAGGGCCTCTGCCAGTTTGGACCATCCATCGGGCGAATCGCCTAAACCATGTAGAAATATCATGGCGGCTTTGTTGTTGAGATTGTTGGAATGCTTGTTTGTGAGGGAAGTGGCGGTGGTGGAGGAAGGTGATGGGATGCTATTTTCGGTTGTGGACAAGGAAAATGCGTCGGCGGAAAAGAGATTCCTGTTCACTCTGATGAAATAGTGGGTGGATAGTGCCACCACAAGAAAGAGTAAATTCGTCATGGCCAGCTATGGTGACAGTTAGACCTCTCGAATCTTTAACTTTTTGCCTCTATGTAGTTTCGATGGAACACGCGTGGGCAGTGGGCAGTGGGCAGCGGAATTAAGATCCTTACTTGTTTATACAGTAGTAGCTACAATGCAAGGTGACTGTGTCTGAGACAATAATCCCATTCCGAACCTATTGTGTGATAGTCTCATTTTTGTTAGTTTTACATTGGTGTAGTGGTGTAGTCAATGAAAAAACGAAAATGAAAGGGAGGGCGGTGCCACTGGCAGCCACTGGCCACTGCCATCTCATCATCATCTTGGATCTGGCTCAATTTTGAAATTGATTGGTGATTGGTGATCTGCAGTTGAGTTCAGCAGATCATGCGTCATCAGATGACAGTCCTAAAATCGTGGGCAAAAAATACGATGCACTGTCAAATAATTTGTTCAAAGGGCCACGGAAGGTTTCCATTTTTTTTTCGTTCAACCTTTCCAACAAGAACATGCCATTATTTTATAAGAGTTTTAATTGGACGTGGGCGACTAGCACAGTTTGACATTTAAGTGTTTTTAGTTCTAGTGCTTACGACATCATCATGTAATAGTAGGCTGGCGGGGGCGGGTGTGTGGTAATAAGTAGGTGATAGTACTTAGGTGCTGTGTGGGCTGTGTGGTGTGTGCTTTTTTTGAGTGGAGAGTGTTAGTTGCGTGAATGAGGTTGCGTGTTGCGTGTGACCTGCGTGTGACCCGACGGACATGGGAGGAACACATTGATAATTACTCCTATTCTGCAATTTCCTACCTGGAATCTGGAATGCAATGGCGTGCTGGAAGCTGGAATCCATTTAGCCCCTCGTCGAAGGGAGCAAGCCCGAGTAAGCATTAGATATCAGTACCGACCACACTACTTGCCCAAAAACAAATGCCAGAGTCAAACGATGCACTCCAACACAAACGAGAATTGTCAGCAGTCACCTCAACCTCCAGCAGAAGGAGACAACTCTACCCAAGATATTGGAATTCAAGCCAGCCACAACAATGGGCACAGTGGACATAATGGGCATAAAAAGCCCGGTTCCTCCGGCGATATCTCTCGCGCGTCGAGCTCCAGCCAAATCAGTCACATTGATGACATTTACGAAGTTGACCCCGATGCCGTTGACTTTGAACCCCTGTTAGTTTCGGGGACAGGAAAGATTTTGAGTTATCATTCTGCTTCATATTGCTTAGAGGAGGAGGATGAAGGAGATGCAGGGGAGGCGCATTTGCCTGACAACGGCACTATTAGCAACATGCAGTCAATGTCCTTGTCTTTGCGCTCGCCAGTTTCAAATTTACTCAATGGGAATAACAATGCAATGGATTGGCAGGAGCTCAAGCGGCGGCGGTCGTTTCACATGATTTGTGTATGTGTGCTGCTGTTTTCAACAATCTACATGATGGGAAGAAGGTTGTCCCTATTTGAGAATGATTTGACGATGGCAAATGTACAACCAAAACTGAAACTTTCTGTCAACAATGGAGATCCTAGGTACAATATTGCATCAGTCGCCAATATCCACCCAGTATTGGAACAGCACATGATGAATGTCAATATAGCCGCATCAAACTCTGACTCGTCCAATGTAGCCAGTGTTGTGGTTTGGGCACCCTTTCGTCACCAAATATCTTCCACGACGCACCTGGTGTCAATCATGTCCCACTGCCATGGTAGAGCTGTCTTTGAGTTTTCTTTGGATACGGACTCGGGGCTGTACAAATTAAAATCTCCATTTGAACAGACTTCACCAACATCAAACAGTGAATCCGCTCCCAAAGCAATATTTACAACCAGCTACGAACAAGCGGCAATCACACTCTTTGATCATTTTCATCAGGGCATTTTTTTGGTCATCGTTCCTGATCCTATGGATGTTTATGCAGAGGAATATGCATCGTTGCATTCGTTGCCACTCCCTGAAACAAAACAGGGATTAAACGATGGAAATAATGGAAATATTGTACAAGATGATAACAGCATCAATAGCATTGTTGACAATCCCTTTGTTCGTTACCTGGCTAGATTAAAAGACTATCCTCCAAATGTCAATGAATATGATTTCAACTCTGCCAAAGACATGTTGAAGGCGAAATTCATTGTTGGATCGTGTGATTATCCTTCAGAAACTTTGCGGAGGATTAGGCAATTGAGTGATTTTAATGAGCTGAGGGGAGCAACTAACAACAAAGACGACACAAACGAATCTTGCACGAGTGGGTTAACGGCATGGGAGGAAGAGTGCAAGCGAATAGAGGAGAGGAGACAACAATTGGATGATTCTCGGGATCCACGTGTGCTCGAGCATATTCGAACGAAGCATAAATATGACATTTTATTGTTTGCGTATTCTAAGCGTTTGTTTGAGGAGCAGCGAGTGTTGTTTGAGTAATGCTAGTATTAAAGGCATTTTTTCTTGCAAAGGGTTGAGCAACACCTTTGCTTCTTTAGCTTACTTGAGCTTCGATACACATGAAAAACATGGCAGCTAAAAGTTATAAATAATAAAACTATCCAGAACTCAATTTGTTACTGATTGTGGCACGAGAGGCAATTAATAATATCAGCACCAGAAGAACAACTTTTTGGCCGCGTTGCTCCTGGGTTCAAACTACGTGAATTGCCGATTTTTTCTTATTCTATTTCTCATGAAAAAGAAATCATATTTTGAAATGCCCTCACCAGCCGTGAAAACAAAGCAGAATTGGTGCTTTCACCCTTTATCAAAAGGATGTCGCATAATTAACACACTGTTACGCCTAAATGCAATTAAAATAGCATTTGCCCGCTGTGGCCTGTAATAGAAGAAGAAAGATATCAATATTAGTTATTATGCTTCGCAATGAAGATAATGTCCTCATCAGTTCCCTTGGCTCGCCACGCCCTCTCAAACCTCGTGGGAGTTATGAATTCTGTTTCTCTCCAGCTCCCTGGATTCTTAATCACCATACAAAACTCAGATTTGTCATGCTTATCACACGTAGAGAAACTTCTTGCAGAACAAATATCGCCTCTGTCGTGGCTGATACCACAAAGAATTACATAGTGTCCAGAATAGGAAGATTCATTACTTAGTGATGTTGTGCTGTCGTATGAGCCGGTATGGTTTACGCTATGAGCATCGAAACACGAAAAAACAGATGATTTCGAGGGAGAAGAAACCGCTGTATCACCATCATCGATGACTGTTTGTTCGTTGCTTCTACTTATCGAGGATGTGCCGGTTCCTGAACAAAGTCTTTCGTTGGTTGTTGTATCTTTCTCGCCCTTGGCACACTGATGGAGCAATATTCTATTATCCAAGAGCACAATCGCCACAAGATCCTTTTGAGATACAATTTCCACAAGCAAATGTAAACTGATACATTGTACCTGCATCAAAGGCATGCTCTGCTCTTTGGCACAATCAAACAATTTTTTGACACGCATCTCATCCGTAGAAAATGCGTCTTTGTAATATCCAAGTTTGTTGTAAGATTCATCTACTCCAAGTTGGGTTGAGCAAAATAAGTAGGATGCCGAACACAACATGTCCATTGACTGAAATTGGGAAACACATGCCATTGGCTTCGTTGGACGATGTTTGTATTTGGCACTATTTTTTCCACTGGTACATAGGACATGATTCAGTAGCATAACCAAATCAATGGTCCAGATAGATTCTGTCCCTACGAATTGGACCATCCACGACTTTTCATCCAGAAGGTCCCCAACTGAATGTCTGACGCCAACACCAGCATCGTCCACTGTATCTATGGTATTTGTTGTCTTTTGACGCAACCAACCAAGAATCATTTGGACGCAAGTCAACCCTTGTGACGCAACATTGAAAAATGATTTCATCACACAAGGTAAGAGAGAACATCAGAAAGAGCTATACGGTGGACCAAAAAAAGTTGAGCAGTTCACCACGGACATTCGTAGGATGAAAGGAGAAACTCACCGCAATCCCAGGTTTCCGACTGACGAATATGTGGAATTGGAGTTATTTCTGAACAAGAGATCGTTTTGTTTGAATATATTTGTGAGTCGCTTCTAGATGTTCCACCCTGAAACTCAAGCTCCAGTCCGGAACGGTCACTGTAGTTTTGATCCCCTCGTTGTTTGAGACTAGACAGGATTTGGCATTGCAATTCCTTCTCTTCGTTGGTCAAATCAGTCGATCCAATCAAGGCAGTCAAGGATTCGGGGGGAGGAAGCACTTTGCAGCTGCTCCCTTTGAAATCTGCTGTATCTGCTGCACCTGTCGTATCTGCCGTATCCGTGCCATCCACAAGATCAATTGGATCGATTGGGTTGCAACCACCATCGGATGGCCCACCAACACACGAGGTTAGTTCGTTCAGCTCGTCCAGCCGAGATAGAGGATCATCTTTTAGTAAGGTTTCAATCTTTTGTTGGAATGCATTCATCAATCGGCGCATAGGGAGGAATACCGGGGTCTTTTACGAAACTTGTGTGCATGGGGGATGATGGAGGTTAATGAACGAGGAGTTGGTGTTGGTGTCGGTTGAGATGGGTGGCATAGGTAAGGCACAATACTCCGTTTTGGTCCGTCGGTTGAACCGTTGAACCTACCTACTTACTACCTAAAAGCAACGTAGAATTAGTGGTTCAGCCTGCCTGCCTGAATCCTGAATCCTGAATGAATCCTGAATCCAACGCTCTGGCGCACTTACTACTTACTAGTGTCATACCATAATGCTCATAATACCTCATTTCCCCATTCGACATCACCCCCCACCGTCATGAGACCCATCGCACAATTTACCGTTCAAGTCAACAAATGAATATTCCATCAGTATTCCATGTCATTTTTGGATTATTTTAGATTATATTTGAAAAGAATTCAATAATAGATACTCGAGGATACTCCTACTTATTTATATTTTGCAACTTTTCACACTGGCAAATATGGTAGATAAGAACTAGATCAGTGCATAATTTTTCATGGTTTTTGCAATAGATCAAGACAATGCAATGGCCAATTGCCCATCACTCACCTACAGCCACCATTGTCCCCGTGGATAAAAACTCTCAACATTCACTGCAACAGTTGTCCCAAGCCCCCAACCCCAATCTCTACTTGATTTGCACCTTCAAAATTATATATTATTGAAGCATAAATAATTGGAATTTCTATAATTGTATTGTACAATCAAAGATAGAATTTTTGTTATTTCAATGGTAACTAGACAATAGCACCACCATTGTCTTTTTTCAGTATTAAGGCAAACCTAATCAACAAATTTTTTTGGATTGTTTTATGCTTTCTACTCATAATATTGGATGCAATAGCTGGTAATTCAATTTTTGATGCAATGAAGTTTTAATAGTGTAATAATTATTGGTCGTGATATTGCCAACAAATTTATTTCATCATTTACCAATTTTTGTCTACAGCTCCCTCCACTATCAGGCTTCCTGCTGTTGCCCTCTTGCAAATTGCTAAAATTATCAAGTAGCATGAATATAAAAGATAAGCCAAAAGCATCTTCTATCTACATATGTGATAAGAACCCATTATTTATGAATCCATCATTAGATCAGGTTCATTACAGCACATTTGTAACAATATTTAACTTTCATGTCCATCATTACCTGAATTCTATGCATGAGAAACAATATTGTACCAAGGGGATAGAGTCTGGGAGTGAGACTTTGTCAAAACTGTGCAGGAAACTTGCTTCCCAATATTTGGTTCCACATGTCAATCTTCAATAATTTGAGCAGGTACCATAGTGATTTGTGAGAGTTCAGTTGAAGGGGAGAGGCTTAGTCTGTCCTTCAACCAAACTCTCATGAGTCACTACGACTTGAGAAGCAAGTTTCCTGTAAAGGAAACTAATAAAAACATTTTAATTCACTCCCAGTCTCTATCCCCTTGATTGTACATTGCTGTTTATTTCATTTGATCAGCTTCCAACCAGATTTTGTGCAACATAAGCCCTTTTTATTGATTAAAGAATGACAGAGGAAAAATATTGAGGCAGCACTAGGTAGTCTACATTTATAGAATCCTCAACATGTTCAGTATATCTAATAAAATTTTCTTAAAGACATTCAAATGTTATTGAGAAAAGCTGTCCCATTCATTTTTTTCACTGTAAAACTAATTTTGCACATGATACTTCATTATGCTTCATGCATAGGAGCTCCAGGGAAAACAAATCTTGGTGCAAGATAAAAATGAGCCTGCAGCTGATGTACTATGTATTATGATAAATTGTGACAAAACCAATGTAATAAAACACATTCTGATTGGTACATTTTTCACTACCAGCAGTTGTTCAAAAAGTAGATATTACGGGGTTCATGAACCCTATGGTAGATTTTTTGTAAAAATATATTGTTCCTACCATAGAGCTTGCCTAATAATGAGTGGTCAATGTACACGACAATTGCTTTTTTCAAGCAATCGCTCACTATTGAGCGAGACTTGTTAGCATCTCCGCCGTGTAGTTCAAAAACTATTGTCGCGCGATTTGTTGCGCATACTGGCGGGCGGGCTTCATTTTTCCTCTTTCTCAAGCCATCGGCCATGGGAATTTCCGTTTTATTACGAGGTTGTGAGTTTGAAGGGAAATTTGGATTTCTTCAAGAGGAGAAGGACTACAGATTAGTGAATCACACACAGACATTGGTGGGAACTGGTACTACCTCGAGAGTCAATTACCAAGTGACAAAACAGGCTCAAATCAAAAATATACACAAATGTCAACAAATTCTCATGTATTTTTTGAATAGCTTTACGGTAGATAGAGGTTTTTTAAAATTTTTGAGCAATTTGGAGAGTTGACAGATTCTTCCCTAAGTTTCACTATTGTTTTTTGGCCAGACTCTATTGCTTTTCAATGTTTTTGCAATATATTATCTAATAGAGACAGCCTAAATCACATCTGACAGGAAGGGACCAAACAAAAAATCCCACAAAGGATTCTTCAACTCTTCCTGCAATGCTTATCAAACAATAACATCCAGTCCTAATAGACTGACTGCCTCAGTAGGAAAGAGATATTCTCTCTGCCCAATGTCAAATTGACAGAGACTTATTTTGATTGGAATTCATCAGCACTGTCTGGCAGCACCACCTTGAATCCACAGGGGAACAGCAAGAGAAGACCATCCTCAAGTGCCTCTTACTGCAAATATGGGCACAATATCAGAAAACACAGTGGGATGTGAGAAATCACACCCTCCATAAGGGGTCCAACACAGTGTGAGACAAAGAAAAACAGAATATAGTAGACAACTTGTGGTGGACCCATGAACACCATTGGGAGGTGCTCAATTACCAGCATCATTGTTTCTTTGAGAAAGATGATGTCGATTTCCAATCAATGTCACTGGCAGCACTTTGAGAACTGCAGAAAACTATAGTAACCACAAGAGAAGCATATATAACTGAATGCACTCAGTTACAAAAAGGACAATGGATAATTTATTAGTTTTTTGGGCCTTATCCAAAAGATGAGGTGTAATCCAGTGCTAATCAAAGCACTCAATTCTCTTCTTATTTTCATACTTACGTGTTGGTTATTAATCCAGCAAGTGCAATTTAGGAAAGGTGGCAACATCTGTCTTCCATAGGGATCAACTAAATGTACTATAAATTTCTATTTTATCATCATTTTCTACTATAGAGACAAAATAATGTCAACTCCAAGTTGAGACATTTTTTCAACTATTCAGCAGGGCAATTACAAACTAATAATAAATTATCTAGATCAGACCTTTTTCAAATATTTCACTATGGCAAAATCTAGATTAACTAGCTAAAAAATTTTACATTTCAGAAGTGATCAAAGCTCTGTTTACCACTTTGAAAGCCTTTGTTGAAAAGATTTTCAATGTGGTAAACAGAGCTTTGATCACTTCTGAAATGTAAAATTTTTTA